>JAABNY020000119.1:24976377-24989961 GCA_015164015.2 Brevimyrus niger
AAACTGCTAATTTAGGCGGAATGGAAATGGTTCTAGAGGTGAGTTCATTGTCTGACAACTAAGCAAGTCGTGATGGTTGAAAAATGTGATGAGAAGTTGGGTGAGATTTACTATCTAGCGTCCACAACCGACCATGGGAGACCCACCGAGTTAAGACAGAGCTGCGGCTGCGATACCTCGTCTCTGTCTGTCCATTTTGACATTGTTTCAAGTCCGTTTGAACAACCCTGGTTTCATCGGTCACGTCTGTGTCGTCATCTAAGGTCTGAATAAATTCTGACCCAATGTCTGAAGATAAATCGAATAGTATGTACACACACACACCACGCATATGACCCGTACAAAATACATGCCTGAGAAATCATGGTAATGTATTCGTGTACGTGTAAGGTAAAATTGTGCCCCGAGCACTTTTTAGGTGCACAAATTTCTGTGCGCCTGCATTTTTCAAAGGACAAGCCCTGGAAAATCAGGCTGGTTTCTTAATCACCCACCTCCCTGATGTCCAATCTGGTACTGGCCCAATAACAAATGTGGGTATCGGACTGGTGCCTTCTCTAATTTACAATATAAAATTATTCATTATTATTCAATCATTCATACTTGTGCTCTCGTGAACCTGTTTTACATCATCTTCCATTGCCGAAGACCAGATCCAATACTATGAACGGAAGTACTGAGGACAGTAAAAACCCCTGGATGTTGGCCTTGCTCTGCCCCAAAGGTCAAGGGTACATTATTCGCATCCGGAACAAGACCAATTGCATGATTCCTTACACCCCAAGTTCATTCTGAAAAGGCAAGTTCGCAAGGCTGGTCTTGCCGAGACCACAAGTATGGTCTTGCATTCGTGGTATTGAGATTCATCCATAATCTCATGTGCCTGATGCAATTCTTTTGGGCCTGTGTAGATCATGGATCACAGTTTTGAGGGGTTATTTACAATACAAATAAATTCCCAAACACCTGAAAAGTATTTCCAACTTTCCCTGACGAATTTACGTTGGGAGTAACTTAAGTTAATTGATTGATTAATTAATTATACTGATTAATTTATTAAATTAGCAACAGCTGAATTATCCAAAGTAAGCTAATAACAGTCTGCTCCAGGGCCCACAGACAGCAACACGGTAATTGCCGTCATTAATGATCATTACCTCTGTCTCTTCCTCATTTTTTCTTTTCTTCTTCTTTTTCTTCCTTGGGCACCGGAGGCCTTTGGTCTTTCTGACATGATAATGTCTGTTTTAAGGGAGCGCCAGGCATACCAATGGAAAAAAAAACTGCTTATTTGGTAAGAGTTGCGTGTTTTATAAGCTTTTTGTTATTTATAAATAGTGTAAAATAATATTAGTAAATAAATATAATAAAAGTTGAAATATTTAATTTTCCCCTGTTCCCCTTCTACCCTGTGGGGCACCCAGGCGCCCCCCTTTGAATGTATGGCGCCCCTAACATTTGCCTACGCTACCTTTGCCACAGTCCGGCACAGGTTGGTTATAATTTTTCATAAGCTCCAATTAAGCTCTCAGCTATAAAGCGCTATACATACCTTCATAATGCATTATAATGTTCAATATAAGAATTAAGGATGCTTTGTGCTGCATTAAGAAGGTATTTATAGTGCATTATGGATGACCGCTCCATAATTCATTATTGCTTATAATACTTTATGAATGCATTATGATGTGTTGTGAATGTGTTCATAGATTCTAATAAACATGGCATTCATAGAATGTGTTACCATTATTTCTTTATAGAAAAATACATACCTGATAATAAATGTACCTCTCAATTGTAATAACATCTTAATGTCAATGTACTGATGCTACTTCCCATTAGACCAATGACCCTACAGGGACTGTCTGGGGATAAGCAGCTGCATGATGGATGGACAGATAGACAGAGTGTTCAGGAGTTGCAACCCACCCATAGAATGGGACAGACTGATAAGAGTTATTTCAGTGATCTGGAATGTTAGCTATTTGTAAAGCAATAGTCCTGTGAATGGGGATCTCAGGGCCCATTTGAACAGAAGTAATCTGATCGGATTTCAGATTGGATCAAATCTCAAAAACGGGCCGTTCAAAAGAAGAAAAAAAAAGATTCTGAAATATCAGATTAGGTCACATAATCCAGTCTTGATTTTGATCCAGATCAAACCTTTTTAGTAGGATTGGGATACTTCGGATCCAAAAATATCAGGATTACCCTGTTCCCGGCAAAAGGGTGGATTGGAGATAGATTTCAGGAACTAAATGCAATAAAACTTTAGAATTGGACAAATAACACCATTTGTATCATGTAGTATGTATACACATTTATGAACCTTTCAATAGTGTTGGAAGTTAAATCTTTCAGTCAGATTTTTTGCCCCATAAAAAGTGCCCTAAACAGGTGTCGTTATCAAAAAAAAAAAGTACATTTAATTTTAATCATTCATCACTGTATATTAAGTAAAAGAAACTGAAGGACATGTTTTATTGTTCTGTTTTCTGTTTCTTCAGTCAAAAACACTTAAAGTGGCACCACACTATCTAGTCTACCTGTTGCCCTTAACATAGCTAGTAGCCCACACTGTGATACACAGTCCTGATTAGAAGACTGGTAGTCAGCATTTGGCCATCCTGAAAAGCTTGCATCTGAATCACGGTGTTCCAAACCTATGTTGCTTTGAAAAACCCAAAAGTAAGATGCATTACCTAATCCTGTTTGCAAAGCAAGGGGGTTCTAAATCAGGATTATTTTTATCTAAATTAAACTTTTCAAACAACTGGGCCCAGGTGTTTAACGCCGATGCCAGCTGGCCAATCAGTAGGTCCGGTATTTGGTACTACATGCACACATGGGATTACACAGAGATGCCTGAACTTTCTTTCAGGCTCAGATCGTGGGCTTCTGGTACCTTCTTTGTTTATCGTCAGGGACCTTTTGTTAAGATACGTCAGGAACCTGTTATTGATGTGGCCATTCAGACACCAGCTTCACACACAAATAAAACGCAAAGACCATCAGAGGCCTTACCACTTTTACAAAAATCGATCACTTCTTATGGTTTAAAAATCAATCATGTAACCATGCTGATAACTACTCTCGTGTTAAATTAAATTGCGTTATGATCTTATAAAAAGCTACCAACACCAACACACATATATATGTAAGCCTTTTTCACGGTGAATCCCGCGAAACACACAAACTCCATCGCCTCACTGAAACTCCTGACCGCAAATTACTGATAACACGCACATAACACCTCTGGTAAATGACCACGTTTCCAGCTTCTCCCTAAAAATCTTTGGAGTCGCTCATTGTAAAACTTAACATGTCCTGAAATGCCTTTTAATACTCACCATAACAGGAAGATACGTGATATCAACAATTGTGTGATTATAGACCACGGTCCCACACGGATAATGGGCATTAAAACCACAGTGGCAGCCCCCAGACAGCCCATTAAAATCCATAACTCGTTAAAATGCACTGGACCCCTCAATGACTGAGTGAAAAATAATCTATTAGTTTTATGGTCAAAAACCGTAGACGTGGGATCACCTATGCAGAGAAAAGTTCATTTGTCCACGCCTGTTTAGAATCCCGAAAGACAATATCATTTAAAAACATGTGCTTTAATCAGTCACATACACCCCCAAAAACAAGAAAACAGGAATCGTCTTGCTATATGCCACGCTATACATCTCACACATTAATAAAATTCAGGATCAGATTTTCAGCGTGATGGTACTCATCGTAGAAGCGGTCATAGCTCCTCGCAGAAGATTTGGTGTTGAATGTTAAAATGCGAGTGATTTCAACAGAGACTGTAATTTAAGGACCGACAATTTTCGGTTACTATTTGAGAGATAAAATGCATGATAATCAGTGGGGGTCAACTGGACACGATTTTTAAGTTACAACTATAACTATTAAGTATTGCACAATCGACTTAGGTTTTTATGATGCATTGTTGTTTGCAATAACTGTCCACACTCAGAACACGATCCGTATCTATATGCTACGCAAAACAATGTTGTTCATAATAATTAAAAAAATCCTAACTAAACAACAAATCTCGCAGTAACACCAGTGGCATGTATTTGTATAACGGTTTCTGAAACATAACGTTTTAGCCAGACAAACATGTTTCCATTAAACAGCCAAAATATTTTGTGTCAGTTTCGGCGCTGCAATCAAGAAAGCCAAGTCTTGTGAAATTCTAGACACCATACACCCGATAAATAAAAATCATGCATTATTTCGTTCTTACTTGGGAAATCGAGGATGTTCTTCGGCAAGAAAGAAATCTTCGAGTCGAGCAGCACTTGCAGGCACCTATAAAGCGCACTGCTTCTCTCCGCCGGCCCTCCCGCGGTACTGCAGCTGGAGCATCTGCGGAAACTTTCTCCCGTCCAGCGTTACAACTCAGACTACAAACCAATCAGAACCGAGAACTGGCGCTTCCCCTTTCACGCCCACGGCTACCGCTGATGCACCTACCCACCTGTCTCATTAAGCTGTAAATTACCACCACATATGAATGCCTAGAAAACGTCCAGTGATTTGCCTACATCGCTTGTTACCAAATTACAAAGTAGATGGATTAATGTTAATTAAAACTTAAACAAATAGCGAAAAAAAACCCATCCGCTAAAAAGATTTCCAATCTATTCAGTTGCTCAGCTATGATTTCTAGGTTATATGCTCCGCGCACACAGCACATCAACACTACGGCTGTATTCTGTTAATACAGAACTATTTAAAGAAAACTTCTTCAAATTTCTGTATAATTAATGCGTGCTGTGGTGTGTCAGCAATGGCAATTAATCTCTTAATTCACTTCAATGAATTCAATGTATGGATTTGAAACTTTCTTTTCTGTCTCGGGGGTACTCCATTTTCCCACCAGATTCAAATTCCATCGGCGACACAAAGCCAAGCACCATATTTATCTGCGGTTTGCAGTCCACTGTCCCCTCAGTAGTTTTCGCTGACTGTAGTTGGATTCCTTCGGCACGTTTTGTGATCTCCGTCAGGCAGGTCGTTTGAAACTGTCATCGTCAAAGTATCTCTGTTCCGAACAGACACTTATATCATACTAATACGATATACTATTTATATATTGCATTTATGCTGTTGTCACTTTGTTGTCGCACTCAAAAAGTCACTTTGCCACCCCCCGTTCAGTGTTGTGACTATTTGTGACCAACAGACAGGGGGCACGTATACGCTTTTGATTTCGAGAGGATCAAAACTAAAATTAAAAATGTAGCATGGAAATCCTGGTGCCCATACTTCATTATCATTTGGATGACGTTAAAATTGCCGAACATAATGATAAGTTAATGGAAAACCAATACACTTATAGAAGTGGCAGGTGAGCCCAAGCAAAATACATGTACATGGTCGCCCCCTGGTGGCAGCTGCTGTGTAAACCGGCAGACCGTTTCAGCTGGTCTTATCAGGCATGAAATGAGGTACTTTACACACACACACACACACATATGAGTGTGCTTTTTACTGTTATATATGTCAAATAATATTTATAGTATATTGTACGTATTGTTATATATAACCTTTAGAAATTATACAATAACAACAATAATGCAGCTGCTACTGAATTTAAGGTTGTAAGACTGTAATTCTGCATTCTGTCCAATTTACAGTAACAAAGTCATTCTGCACATTTGAGTTATTTATAGATTTAATTCACTAAAACAATGGCTGGTAAAGGTAGATTGACTCATTTTAACTGTTATAAAGTATATTAGACATTTGTGTTTTGTAACTTAAGAAATTTTGCTCAAGGCTAAACAGATTCAGCTCAGCTAACCGTCTCCTCATAAGACATTCCTCTAAGACCAGGAATCATTCTCGTAATTGATTTTTAATTGATAACACAAATTAATCCATAAATAACTGTATCTTGTAAAGTGTGATTTGGGCCGTACACCGTGGGACAACGCAAATTTACCGCAGTTGAATTATTTGATTACGTGTTTCGTCACATTCAAAGTGATCTTGAAAATCCAAAGTGTGTGCATTATCACCTAGAGTCCACTGATGAAAGCACACTCCATAGGCCATGGCTGTCCCATTTTGTTTTAGAGTTAACTGCACTTTGATTGGATGCAATACAACAATTAATAACACTTACAGACAAAAATTATATGAAAATCCATATGAGGCTAACTTAACTTGTCATTGACCACAGACAGATTTAACTACTGGAGCCAAGTGCTGTGCATAGAAAGTCTGATCAGTCGCTGTTACTGGGAGGCTGAGTGGAGTGGAAATGGAGCCCCGATAGGAATGACTTATAAAGGAATCGGGAGGAAAGGAGAGAATGCTGACTGTGGGCTTGGTGACAATGACAAGTCATGGATGTTGCACTGTTCTTCTGACAGATACTCTGTCTGGCACAATAATGAACAAACTCCCACAGAGCCCTCAGGCCCCAGCAGAGTAGGAGTGTATCTGGACTGGGAGGCTGGTACTCTGTCCTTCTACAGAATCTCCTGTGATGGACTGACCCCCCTGTATAGTTTCACCTCCTCATTCACTGAACCCCTCTGCCCAGGGTTCTATGTTAATTTAAACTCCTCCGTGTCCCTGTGCATGCTGGGATAGCTCACCATGTGCTGGAGGAATCATTTTTACCTTATCAGAGTGTCACATGTCACTGCTTCTCCGTGGTATATATACTACATGTTACCTTAGCACATAGGATCGTTTAGAGTTTACTCAAATGTAATGGTTGAGATTTTTTCAAAATATAATAAGAGCAGGTTCCACTTAACATAAAATTTATTAACAGACCCTCTAAGGGGAGTATTTAATTTTTTCCAATTTTAAAACTCGCAAAAGGTCACTAAATCATCGTGAGGCCCAAGGTGGGTGTGCAGATTTCCACTCCAATAAAATCCATCTTCTTGCAAGAGGAGAAGCAAAAGCAAAGGCATCTTTCCTGCTTTTATTAATTGAGACCCCTGTCCATTGTGACACCTAAAATAGCCATTTCAAAACTGGCTTGACCTTAATCAGGTTTATAATAGGCTAAAGCTGGTTCTGACCAATCGCGGCAGGCGCTGTGCTCATCACCAGGCTTCTGCACAAAGAGTAGGCCAGGTTTTCAAAACCCTTTCTTGTCATTTCGGCTTGCGGCCAGTAGTGACGATGTATATTTCGCATTCAAAAAGGTTCTACGCTTGTGTGATATAACTCTGGGAGCGCTGACACGGGAAATATAAGCTTTTCCTGGCCGACTTTGACCTTGTTCATTTTACTCTGTGTCCCACCTTGGAAGGCTTTGACGCCAGTGGGGAGATGGATCTGTTACAGATCCCTGCTTTCTTTGATGTACTGTCACGTACCAGGGCAGCTTATAGACGCTTGTCCAGCGCTAAAGCGTAAGATGGCCAGGCACACTACAGTACCGGAAAAAACCCTGCATTGCGTGAAGACTCTTCGTGGTGATGTTCAGCCTTCCGTGGATTCGTCTTTTACACCTTTTATTTCCTGACGAGAAACACTAGACAACATCCTGCTCATAGACCTGAATTGCTGAGTCGTGGATTTTTAATTTTTTAAATTCATGTTCCACAGATAAACACTCTTGTCAACATAGATAATAAATGGATTTTTCACGACAGTGTCCATTCAGAGGATTAAGCTGGGTAAGCCGTTTAGGCAGAGGCCCTGTGTGTCTAAGCCTCCCCCCCCCCTGTCATTGGTGGGCTTGGTATCATGAAGGAGAATATTCTGGGCGGTCGAATTGCCTCAGTTCAGGCTAGAAAAACCTGCAGGTTAGATTAAGTCTAGCCTTCCCAAAATACTTTTGGTCGAAGAAATGGGGAGTTCTGCTCAATTTACAGAACCAATTCCTCCAAATTGTTAATTTAAATGAATCGAACTTTCCATTCAAATAGTTGGTTGGGGGGGGCATTACCTGCTGCTGCATCCTGTCCAGTTATTTGCATTGAAACGGCACGTTTATTAAAATCTTATTCTTATTAACACGCCGGTCGTCTTGGCGTCTTGCAGTCTCCTCTTTCTCCGTTTTAAACTCTTATGTTCCGCACGTCACGGTGGAAGACAGTGTAGGAAAACCCTCAGGCATCCTTCACAAACACAACAAAGCATGACGTCCCGTGATTTAATGGTGATCCAGAAAATTTCCATTCTGTACATCACTGAGCAGGAGGTCGGTCTGCAAGAGTTACAGCAAAGTGACTGACAGTGCAGTGCAGCTAAGACTAACTCATACGCGGCAAAGGCCCTGCAGCTCTGTCGCCTGTGGCTTGTGGGCCTTTCTCCATGCGGCGTGACAGCGCTCTATCTAAGCCACAGGGTGTAAGCGGTAGGTTAGGGGATGTGGGCGGCTGTTCCGGCGAGAGCTACAGCTTGCTGACTATCAGTTGAAGCAGCAGGAGCAGCAGCAGCAGGAGGGGCCCGGGGCTCCGGTCGGGGGCCGCGCTCTCCTCCCCGTGACTGTGGGAGCGGTGCGGCCCATTGCAGTCGTCAGTGAAGCAGCACTCCGTCTTCACCCCCCCGCTGTTGTGTTGAGCCTTGTCGCAGAAAGGCTTGTAGGAGCAGGATTTCACAACGGTACCTGAGGGAGATGGGTGGGGGAGGGGTGGGAGGAGTAAGGGGGGGGGGGGGGGGCAGTTGGGTGGGAGGGGTTGGAGATGGAGGGGGGGGGAGCCAGGGGGGGGGGGGGTGGCGTTTGGGTGGGTAGGTGTGACAATGTGTGAGGGGCAAGTTGTCCTAGTAAAATCTTCATAAGAAGCGGCACTTTATCAGGAACAACATCAACATAGTGGGCCTGAGATTAAAAAGGCTTGGCTTGGAAGAGAATGTTAATAAAATATTACGTCCCTCTCCGTGGACAGTAAAGGGAACATCACTATTTGTTATATCATGAAATTTGTTTGAGTTGCAGTTTTGTAAATATTTAGACCTGTAACACAATGCATTTATACATTTTGAGTTAGATGAAGATGAAGGCGGTAATTCAACAATGTGTGACTTTATATAACACAAATAAAGGTGTTATATCGTATTGACTCAAATAACTGTGCTATGCTGCCACCGTGTGGACATCATGGGGTATGACAGCAGAGAGTTGCGTTCACGCTGAGCCATCCTGACCACTTATCATGGGAAGAGGGTTGCAGGGTTTTGGAACCTGTCCCAGGTAGCACTGGGAACTAGTCTAGGTTACACTCTGGATGAGGTGAAAGCCCATCACATACTGGCCACATACTCTCAATCCTATTCTATGGACAGTTTAGAGATGCCAGTTAGCCTAGCCGCATTTGGACCGTGGGAGGAATCCAGAGTTCCCAGTGGAAAACAACTTAACGCAGAGAACATGCAAACATCACAGACCGAAGAGGTAGGAACTGGCCTCCCACACCTGGGGGAGTGAGGCTGCAGTGGTACCCAGTGTGGCCCCACTTACAGCGGCATGAAGCTACTCGCGGTGGTATCACACCCATTAGGTCGGGACAGTGCGGGGTTTACTCACTGGGCCCCATGATGGTGACACAGGCGTCTGCGCACTGCGGGCAGCTGGAGGTGCCCTGCTGGTTGCATTCATCCTCATTGCCCGCCACGCACGTGTGGCACTTGAGCGCCGTGTCTTTGCAGACGGGACAGGAGAGAACAGCTAATCTAAAATTGAGCAGCAGGAATCTGGGCACTTTACACAATGAGGGGCAATGAGGAGGTCTGATGTACTTCAGCCTCAATCATCATTTCTCTTATGGTCAATCACAACAGATGCTAAGTGTCATCGGAGCCAGTAATTTACATGTCAGTTTGTTTGCACCGTCTAGTATTTCATTCAACATTTTATGGAATAACTAGTAGACTTGAGTGCACATTTATTTAACAGTAATTAACTTAAACAGACCAAAATCTGAAAAATTGCCACTTGCAGAATTATGCACGCTTGAGAAACTTGGAAAATATATCTACAACTTCAAATTACGTGAAGACAAAATCACTCGTATTCTGTGATAAAAAACATATTTCACTACACACATTGCTACTCATGAGGCAGGAACACAGACGTATTTCTATTGCTCTGCTAAGCAGTTATTTTGTTTTGTTAGAAATATTGAAAGGAGATACCCTTCCGGGTTTTTCGAAAGAGATCTTTGGGGAAGTGCAGGGTGTACTCACTGTGCACGACGGTGGTGAGGAGGACCAGCATCACCAGGAGAGACTTCATGGTGCAGGTCGGCGGAATGGTGGTACCGCTGAGGGAGGAGATGGCGGAGAAGCTGGGGCTAATCCCTCCTTGGTCTAGGCGTCCAGCATTGAGGGATCATAGGCTTAGACGCCGTGGCGGCTTTGGGGATGTACATGATGGGCATGCAATTGCAGCCACAGGGACGACACAGAACTCACAGTGGTTGAGGGGGTTTCCAAGTCACATGGGACGAGATTAACTGGGGCTTTGAAAAAGACTAACCAATGAGCTGTGGAACATGCTTCTGTTCGGGACCTTCTCAGATGAATGCTGTTGTGGAATCTACACAGACTATCAGTCACTGACTCTTCTGAGAAATCATACACCTATTTCAACGTGGAGAGAGAGTCTTCTCTTCAGAAATCAGCACTGCCGCATACCAGACACACTCGGTTTTGTCTAAAGAGATTTATTGTTTGACCAACCAGCTGAACTTTCAAACATAAAGCGTTTAGGTAAATGCACATTGCTCAGTGTCAAGTGCACTAAATCAGTCTGAAAGCATTTTCTGGCTTCCAGTTCCTTTCTTTGGTGCTGCAATGCCTGCCAGTCTTCATCGTGGACTAAGTACAGGATGGCTACGTCTTGTTCATGAGAGGCCCAGGATACCTGGCCGCTAATCCAGGTCTAATCCCTCATCCTGCCGCAAACGAATGACCATTGTCCTTGACATAAGAGGATTCCACGACGGCCAGAATGACCCTCAGGGACAAAGGACATGCATGGCCTCCCATGAGGGATTGTGATGTGTGAAAGAAAGACAGGAACAGGCGTGATCAGGAACAAAATGGCCAAAACACTGCAATAATTATTTAGATTTTTATTCAGGCATATATGATCAAAAATATATATTAGTAAAACATTTAATTACATCTTTGTAGGTTTTTCCACTTTACAAATATCATGAGATTTACTTGCATATAAAATTATATGTATATATATATGTGTGTGTGTTTGTGTGTGTGTGTGTTACAGTATATTTCTGTGTGCAAATGAAAACAGAGAAGTGCAGATAAAACGATGCAGAACAATTGCAATTTGGCACTAAGATGGCTACATGTTCTGGTCACTGACGGTGTTGTCTGACAGTGTGGTCTGACAGTGTTGTCTGACGGTGTGGTCTGACGGTGTTGTCTGACGGTGTTGTCTGACAGTGTGGTCTGACAGTGTGGTCTGACAGTGTTGTCTGACGGTGTTGTCTGACAGTGTGCTCTGACAGTGTTGTCTGACGGTGGAAAAGGGTCATTGCAAAGGACACTGCAGAACCCAGCGTTTCAGTGCAGATCTGCGGCGGTTTCTGTTCCCGCAATAAACCTTTGCAACGGCCATAATCTAACTTGATGCTGGATACACTACAATCAGACTGTACATAAAGGTTTGTGGGCATCATTGCAATTCGGAGCACACACACCGCCTTAACAAAAGGATGCATTTTCTACAGTTAACTTCCCCGAAATGTTTTACCTACAGTGACCTGCAAATGCAACTGGACTCGTAAATATAACACCAGAGAACATTACCTGGAGTGTTTAACGGTCTCCAGGATTATTGTACTTCATATATAAATCACGCACGGTTCTGTTCTCGTTGCACACCGACATTCCAGCCAGCGCTTGTTCATTGGCATAAAGGTGTGACGTAAATCCTATTACCTCCCCGTCTCAACACTGATACACAACTGCGACATCATCAAATGTTTGGTACGTTACGTTGTAAGCTGCCGAGTGCCTTTATAACCTATTGCAGGGTGGGATTATCATGCATCGTCAATCACTAAGCTGTTCAACCCATTTACACTCGATGATTGATTACTACTTGCTATTAATGGTAACGGTACAGAATACAGTGGATTCTGAAGAGTAATTTCTCCAAACAGCATTTATGACGGGTGGGAAAATTATTGCTAGATGCTGTGAACCTCCAAATGGAACGTTCTTGTATTTGGGGGAAGAGGTTGGTTGTACACAACAGCACACATTGTGCAACTATTTCAATTACATGAGTTATAAAAAAACATTGAGTTTCCTGGCACGGGTCTCTGTCTCTTTAAGTAACTCCAAGTGTTTGGCCAAATTAAATCGGACCCAATCAGGTCAAGAATTCCGTCTGCTAGAATGACAGGCTGCAGTTTCCTATTAAGCGAATAGCTAAACAGCAGCCACGTGCAAGGTCCTTAGATGATCGGAAAATCATAAATCTAGGTGATAATACACAAAATCATTAATAAATCAGATTATCATCTATCGACAACGAAATATACACATATGTTCTGTACATACTTGGTTTTACCGGCCCTTGAAACAGACACAACTCACCAAAGTTAAAAACGCCAAGGGGCAGCAAGGAGCGCAGAAATCCATTGTATGTACATTTCAGGTTGGCTAATAATGATGGAAGGAGATACCAAGCCGGTCACACCTTGCTGACCTGCTAGCAGCAGTCTGGCTGTGTAAACTGAAGGAAGGGGCTGGTAGGATGCGTTACAGGAGGACTGCAGACTGGTAATGAGACCCCCGTGTCTTCTGACAGTTCCGAGACCCCACCCAAGGCCCAGGAGCGAAGCGGCAGCCTCCCCCCAGCCCTGACCTTGGTTGGCACCAATGCCTCAGCCTGAGGGCCATAAACAGCAGAAGGGTTTATCTCCTCTGTTTCTGGTTTAACTACGATTCAAGATCCAAAACACGATCAAATGACCACAAGCAGACCGCCTGCACGACCACCTACGTCACAGTCTTAGCATCCCATTTTTTTTTGTTTTACATGAAGGTGTTTTTTCAGTCTTGTGGATTAAATGTTCATAAGGTCGTTCAGTCCCAAGCCGTCAGGATTTTGGAAGGGAAACGGCGAATCTGCACGGGTCAGCTGTCAGCGGCAACGCCGCGTTCGAAGGGCGAAGGAAACGCCGACATGTGACGCCCATCCCGTGCTGCATGCCTGCTGAGTGCGGCTAGGTGGCGCTGGCTGTCATGTGCACAGTGTTTAGGAGAAAACGTATGAGTGGGACTGCGGGTCAGGCTTTGATATCGTTTTTTTTTTCAGTTACTAACTTTGTAGCATCTATGTTTTTTTTAATTTTAGTCTACTTTCCCCAGCTTTGCAATCAGTTCGTCACAGATCTTGGTGAGCTCCTCCATCTCTTGATTCTGTGAAGAGATTCAGGAAGATCATTAAACCAAAGAACAGTGGGATCCAGTGACACAGGAAGATCATTAGACCAAAGAACAGTGGGATCCAGTGACACAGGAAGATCATTAAACCAAAGAACAGTGGGATCCAGTGACACAGGAAGATCATTAGACCAAAGAACAGTGGGATCCAGTGACACAGGAAGA
>JAABNY020000119.1:25013295-25026723 GCA_015164015.2 Brevimyrus niger
CAGGTTGCTGTATGGTCTTAGTCACAGGTTGCAGTGCGGTCTTAGTCACAGGTTGCAGTGCGGTCTTAGTCACAGCCTAATACAACCCAACTGGAGCCAATGATGCCATGAAGAGGAGAACCGTAAACGACAACCAGGTTGCCAAAACGCTATGCCAACACTGTACACTTTCTTTGGACATTAAGAAGTGCAGTCGATTAACTCAGAAGAGTTTCCAGGGGCCACAACCCAACGCTGAGGCTGCCTCGAGCTTAGACCTCCAGAGGAAACTCATGACCCAGAGCTCTGAGCACACAAAGTATCTATCCCCCAGTAACATTACTACTCAGTACCGTTCAGTTATTTATACCTGTATCGATAAACTACATTTCTATTTTATGTTTTCGTTTTTATCATATTTTTGAATGCCATATTTTGTACCACGCGACATCTTAATCTTACACATCTTAGCGACAGAAATAAAATTACTGGAAATTCCGTGGTATTCGTCTTTCTGTGGAGAAGCAAGGCATGGAGAACAGTTCCAATACTGAGGCTTTACTGCCTGAGTGATGGAGTTTTTTCAGAGTCAGACAGTGTCACACACTAAATACTGGGTCAGGATAGGAGACAGGAGAACTAATTAAACCAGAAGAATCGGTGAAAATTGCCACCGTTTAGCTGAGAAGGAAAAGGAGGGCAAACCATGATTGAATGTTTCCTTTCCCTGGGCCTGTAGGGAGCTGATTCTCCCTACAGACTCACTGTCAACATTCAGGGATTCTTGGGGGACCAATCGGGTTCAAACACAGTGCTACATAATCATTAGAAACATTCAAAATGAAGAACAACCAGTCTTATATAAATGCAAATTCAGTTAATAAAAATAAAAAATATATTAAAAAACAGTATAGTCAGGTTGTTTTGTCCTGAAGCTAAATAAAGCATACGAAAGAGAAAAATTAGAATATTTGCATTTTCATTACATATAGTTAGTAAATGCCTAAAAAAATGGCGGTCAATCTTATAAAGCGAGAGATCTTATTAAATGCATTCTGTTTAAAAGCTAGATCTTTATTTTTTTTGGTTTTGTGCAGCTTGCTGGGTCTGGATGACCCCCCTCCAAGTCCTGGAGAGTTCTGGAAGTTTGCTAAGCACAGCCCCAGATGTCACACCAGCCGAACGACGCGAAAAGAAAGGGGTCGAGTGAAAACTGATCCGAAATCAGCCGCGGTGGCAGTCTGGACACTCGACAAGCAGGTCGAGGAGATGCAGCCGCCCCCCACCCACCGGGCAGCCAGCCTCGGTCACACGTCACAAACCACCGTCTGATAATGAGATCTGTAATCGCTGCTTGACTGACACCTTAAGATAAAGATCAATATGTGCATCTGTCTACACAAACAAAAACACACGGAACCACTGACGCAGCAGCTCCTGCTGCCAAAACCAACCCAGAACCTTTGCGTTGGTATTTCTCTTTCCTTCTGCATTAGCTATCGGGCATTTTTAGGGAAAGACCTGCAGGTTCAGTGTAGGACGACCGGTTCTACTGCTTGAAAGAGCGGCCGGTTTCATCTGTTGACAGAGAATACAACGATAAAGACACCGACAGAGTCAAAAACGGCTCAGATTTATAAAGTGCCATGGATCGCCCCAACCTGTCCACACACCTTGGTAAATACAGGCTTCCTTTAAGGGCAGCTTTGAGATAAGGTTGCAGGTTCCCAGAGGAGCAATAAAACAGAACATGAGAGGAGTCAGAGTCCATTTCCGTTACGGTCGAACGAGTCCACAACGCAGCCCAGACAGACCGGGGCAGACATCACCAATGCTGCTCCCAGCGCCAGCTGCAGAGGGAAGCTCTTGGCATAGAAACCCGGGCCCCGGTCCACAGTGGATGGGGCAGCTCAGCGAGGAAGCGTGGCAGAGGTGGGAGAAGTTCTTCAAAACTGAGAAACAGTGTGACAGCTGTCACGGCAACGAAAGAGGTCGCCTGCGAGTGTGAAAGGGCATCGCGCGCCGGGAGAGATTAACGGCTTTGCACACTCACGCGCTGTTGCTCTTGCGTCTGGAGGAGCCCGGCGCCCTTGGGGTCTTCTTCTGGTGGGTCAGAGATCCTCCCATCGCGACAACGCGGACCCCCCGACACGGGAACGATGTGCAGGTGAGCGGGTGAGCGTTGGCGCGCGTGAGTGTGAGCGTTGCCTGGCGGCGGTGTGGCCCGCGGCTGACAGCTTGGCTCCTCAGGGTCGGGGGACCCTCAGCCTCCGTCCCCTGGCACTGGGTGCTCCAGGCGGCCGCTTCTGCCGCTACTGCATCAGCGTCGCAGTGTCTGACAGCACTCAGGCTCTGATCCCCTGCCAGCTCCGTCAGTCCCTCCCCCCCCCCGACCTCCCAGCCAGGGCTACCCGTGCGTGTAACTGCCGCCTCAGTCTCCGCCTCCTTCTCCTCCTCTTTTTTCTTCCCGCTCCTCCTCCAGCTCCACCACATCACACTCTTCTCACATCTACGGGTCTCGAGCTATGGCGTTTGAGTGGGGTGAGGTGGGGTGGGAGTCATACATGCATGCGAGATCCATCCTGCTCGCTTTTCCTGATCCGTCTGCCCCCCCCCCTCCCTCTTTTCTAAATGCCCCAGGGTCACTCCCTACAGCTCCTTCCCACTATTCTAAAAACAGGTACAGCAAGTGCGCCAGAACTATGACTTGCTCAGGACACATTAAAGACGTGAGCGTGAGTCAGAAAGGACGACAAAAACGGAGTAAAAACACAATCAGGGGAGTTGGTTGAGATGGATTTGAGCACAGTTTAAGGTGAAGTCATACAGAACCAGGCTTCTGTCCTGAACGTAACTTTTCTACTCTTTCACACACATCTAGATTCCAGTTAAATTAAGATGCACGGCTCATGTTTCTGCTAATAATATGGAATAACAGCCTTGCATAGCTAAGGAAACACACCCGGCTAAAGAAAGTTAATCACTAGTGCAAACACTATCTCCTTCCCACATTGTGTCACTGATACGAAGGTATACAATGTTCATAGACTAGAAAAAATGACAGAGGATGAATAGGGGCATGAATCAAACTGCCAAGCGGGAGATGAGAGGCAAATATCCAGCCGTGTTATACTGTATGCTGGTAAGTGACCTTAAAAAGACAAAGTACAGATTTAAGGTAACTCTAGCACAACTGATAGCGTGATGACACTGACATTTAAAGACCGCAGGGATTCGATTCGGTGAGAGACGGAAGGAGCAGCATATACGGTATAATTATGATAAGAGGATGGAGTCAATATAGTTAGTGGTATTTTAAATGCTGAGAAAATGGACGGCATTCATCAAACTTTAGGAAAAACGACAAGGACTTCTGTTAAATGTGCTCAGCTAGACAGCACTCTGAAACCAGCTGGACGTCTGCTCTAATTGAACTCCCACGTTCAAACCGGTTCTATCACTTTGACGAAATGAAAACATATCTGATCTAGCAAGAAGGTAAAGTCCCTCCCAAAAAACACATAAAGGAAAACGAAGTTATGAAACTCGCTTCAATGTATTCACCCTATCCTCGGCTAACACTTAAGAGTCACTGAATAAACAAAATGACAATAACATTGAAACGGCTAAATAATTTCACAATTATTTGTGCCGTTAATCTATTATATACAGTATATCACCCATTTGCTTGCGAAAGAGTGATTAGTGACCGATTGAACGCTTTTCCGATCTGGGACAGAAGCACAAAGGGAGCCAGGTCAGTGGGGAGGAAGCATGTCGCGCCCCAGCCAGGCCATCTGTGATCGTGTTGCCCGGTGCGCGAGTCACTTGCAAGCCCCGATTTACTGGTCGCAACCCAAACATCAACAACATTCGCTCGGTGTGCTGCTCCAGAAATCCGGCACGAAAGTGTAGCATGGTGATTACGCTTCTGCTATAAGACAGAGCCCGCGTGCTCTCTACAGTACCCCCTGCACCTTAGGGAATATGTTTCAGATTTTACCAGAGTTTGATTTTAAACTACTTCAGTTCAAGTTTAATGTCATGTGTACTTGGTACAATGCAACGCTTACTCGTTTATCTCCTATATACAGTCCCGGTGATACATAATAGGACATATGGAAGTCAGTATTTTTAAAGTAGCCAGCAAGCAGATTAAGATGCAGGCTGTGCCATGCTCACCGAGTATTTAAACGCCACAACGAAAGCGTATAATGTTAAAGCGTCAAAGCAAAACCCTTTCGCCTTAATCAAAACAATTGCATCAACCACAATGAACCAGAAATGTAAAATTATGTTTGCAGCAATATTTGTATCAACTCTATTATAACTATTGTATACAGCGTAAAACAAATACGTGTAAGAGTTCATCGTATTAAATCCCTCATACGCCACATTGTGCAGAACGTAGTGCGCTGTAGAATAGAGATTAAAGCCAGCGACGGGGAAAGCCTGACCCCAGGTGTTGAGAAAGTGAGATATACAACATTCAAATTTACCAAATAACAAGGGCGCTGATAATCTATTTGGGCTTCGTCAGAATGCCACTGTTAATTTGCAGTGCCAGTAACAGTGATACTAGTAGGAGGAATTGAGATACAAACCGTCTTTTGTAATATCATGCAAGAGAGTGACAATGAAAAAAGTCACAGTCTGAGTAGAGGAGAAAGAAGAATTATGACTGCATCGATTAAATGGCGTTTATTCACAAAAAAAATTAAAAAATCCTATCAATGACGTGTCATTTAGGCCTACTAACCAAATCCTATAAAAAAATATTTTGACCACAAGGAATACGCTCCATCACATGCAATGCCACCCCCAACCCCAGTGCCTGATAATGTCACATGTGACACAGTGGGCAGACTGGCTGACGTCCCAGTTAGCAATGAACGTGTGTGTCAGACCCGGCTGTCAAAACGAAGGGCGGCAGGCAGCCCCAGCCACTCTATGGTGGGCTAGTGCTAATCTTTAGCCCAGAGGAATGGCGATGTTGTCACTATTTATTTTTGAGCCTAATTATCTTCCACGTCTCCTTCACAGTTGAGTGCCAAACTAATATGTCAATCAGCACGTGATGTTACAACTAAATTACGACAAAAGTGCCCAGAATTGACGCAATCAAAGAAATCCGAGCTATTACGTGCTGATAAAGCAGATTGCAGATGCACTCTGCTGCATGCATTAATTCTCACGCTACCTTTTCGTAAGTGTGTTTTCGTATTAGTCTTTGTAAATAACATTGAATTAATGAAATATGTATTTCAATAAAAACTGAAGACAGTTAATCTGGGAGAAAGACATGTACTGTTCTCGATTTCAACCATTTGCTAACCAGAAAATCTCTTAAGTCGCTAACTTTAGTTTCTGGCCAGGTCTGAAACACTACATTCAGACATAAAATAATCGGATAATCCACAAGCGTCTGTGATAATGTTTCGGATTTGAGCTCAGCCCACAAGTTGATTTCCATAACTTGTTAAGGGACATCCCTTAAGACTCTAAACGGAGAGCGTGTGGTGTTCCAGCAGTCTCCCACATATTGACAGCAGCTCTCCGACTCCCATGCGCGATGAGCAATGTTCAGGAAATCTTCCCACAAACCATTACAGATGACGTAATACAGAGCCGGGGCTGTGGGTGCGACGTCTGCCCACCCAATGGATCGTCACCCTGACTACCCCTGGTCAACAACCTTTATCATGCCCCACCCTGGTCGACAAACTTTGACGTTCCCACCTGGCAAGGGTGTAACTTTGGTTTGAACATTTGGTGGGTTGAAGTCTCCATCCATTTAGGGGGAAACATGATTATTGTGGGGGTTGTATTAGCCGGTTTAGATTATTGGGGTAATTTACGACCATGCCACTCCCTCCCTTCCCCTCCCCTCCCCAGATTGAATAGACGCTCAGTTTGTTGCCCTGCACTAAGCACAGCCGTATGTCAAGGCTCAGCTAACGCATGGAATCGTCATAATCGCTAAGGAGATCTCAATCTTCTAAATCCCAGTTTCATTTCTCGGCTAAAACCCATACATACCGCTATTGGCTCACAGAAATAAAGTACTATGGATCGTCGCATTTTCTCCGTTACTCTACATTCCCAAGATCAGGGCTACATATAGCGGAAGCAGTTTCTAAATATCGAGTGTTCCTTAAATTGTACTATACATAATCAGATGAGAAATGTACTCCTTAATTTTATCCTTAAATTACTGTCTGTTGTTTTACTGTTTAAAATTACCCGAAGTGGACCATTTAGATTATCTTATAGACGGCGGACTCGGAGTTAACAAAATAACCTCCAAACTCTCATACAGAACTACATTTACTCACTTCCCCATTTTTTGTTATCCAAATATGGAAAGGCATTTAAAAGGACAGGGTTTCATTACCGGGCTCCACC
Source organism: Brevimyrus niger (assembly GCA_015164015.2). NCBI lineage: Eukaryota > Metazoa > Chordata > Actinopteri > Osteoglossiformes > Mormyridae > Brevimyrus > Brevimyrus niger. Next base: position 25,019,680 of record JAABNY020000119.1, read on the forward strand.
TAACATATTTTATAAAGCTTTTCAAATTAAACCATTGGGATTGCTTGGAAATGCAAAACACTCTTAGAAATCGGACATCAGAGAATTACAAGTAAGAAGCACTTACCGGGTAAGAAAGACGAACCCACTGCGCCTACAGCTACCCTAAACTTGTTTGCCACAGTAGGACCTTGTAAGGTTTGTAAACCTACTACACTCTTCTCTGCTCGGACCCTGAAAAACGCAGATTTTTAAAACATACTTTTTACTTAAAGAGATCCTCTTGCCAGGCAAAAGCTCCTGACAGATGTTTTACGTGGAAAATGACGTCAGGGGGGGACGGGCGCCGCGATCACTCATTCACTGCAGCACGAGCCCCGAACCAGCTGTTTAGCGGCTGCCAGCAGGGATGATTCGCCGTTACACCGCTGCCCACATCAGGGAAGTGAGTCACACAATATCTTCGGAATATCACTGTTGTGAGAGATTGCTTTGGAGAAAGAGAAGAAATAACGGAGCTGGGACAGACTCGCTTTAGGAAGATTCAAAGCAATGCCGTTTAGCAAAGTGAAATTCAAGGTGTTTAACAAGTGCGATACGGTGACTTCAGCTGGAGAGCAGCCTGGAGCAGACCTCCGAGATTTTTCGGTCTCCGGGCGGGCAAGAATGTGACCGACCCGTCCAGGTAAAACGGGAAAAGCGCCACCATCAGCAATGCATATCTCCAGCTTTCTTAGCCGCTGTTAGTTATTTACGATAATATTCCCGGCTGCAGCGAGTCCGGCCAGATGTGCAGCATTGCTGGGGTCCAGCCCCTTTCACGGCGGCTTCTTTCCCCACCGACGCTCCTCCATGAGAATGTTGGTCGTCTTTCCTAACAACAGTGGTATTATTTCCTCCAAACAATGGAAAACTTCTTAATCCGATTACGTCTTTACGCAATTATTCATACTACTATTCCATTTCACAAATTCATACTGGCAACGAACAATACACACTTCACGTATTTATAAATAAAAACAAAAATATGTTTATTCAAAGAAGAAATTATAGGCAACCAAGATTTTTCCAATATTCCATTGCAAGGTTAACAAAGCCTTGATTTAAAGTGGTAATTTGAAGTTATTTTGTCACCCAAATAAGCGTAAGGTAGCCTCTGGAAAACAAACTTACAAAAACTCAATAGTACAGGAGCGTACGAGCGGCTCACGGAATCAAGGTAATTTGCAGCTTTACTTACCAGATCACGGTTTGATTTCCAAAAACTCAGCGTTTAATCCTTTCTGTCGATATACCACTTGGAGCAACACATGCATTCAGTTTTATTAATAAAATGGAAATCTCCAATAAGTCGGTCTCATAGATTAGATGTTAAAATGTTACGTCATACTTTTATGGAGGCACGAGGTTAAATTCCCCTTCATCCGGCTACTGGCTGCAGGTTTATCGCGGAGGAAGGGAGGGAGCTGAATTCTTCTTCTGAAAGGAAAGTGTTCTGTATTGTTGGGCGTATTCAGTCGGGAAAAAAAGGAAATGAATGAAATGCCCGTCGGTAACACATACCAAGATTTCTTGTTTAAATTTAATTAAAATAATAATAATTACGTGTGTTTATTTGGAATAAAACCGGGGCTAAAATGAAACAAAACCATGAAGACGAAAAGCTAGGAAAAGAGAAGAAATTGAGTCCAAGTTTATTCCAAGGCATACATTCAACCAAAAGCAACCTTAGATGATTGAGGCTTACTGTGGAATGTCCTTTAATTATCTACCGTATGTTCCCATAAAGACAGAAACAGAAATAGCTTGGTTTAAATATGAACAAGTGGCAGTAGCTCTCAGAATATTCTCTTTTCCATTGATTAAGTGAATTGTGATTCATTTAACACACATTTTGAAATGGAACGTGACAGGACACTGATAGTCTGAAGGGGTATGTAAAGCTGAGACGCATAAATAACATCTCAGAGCAGGGTCACCAGACAATCCATGTCAGGAGGGACTCTGAGTTACTCCGGTTTTACAAACTACTTGAATACTGACAAACCCCTGCGCTTGACAAAATAGTTCAGTTCTTCTGGTGCTCTGACAGGTTGGTGTCCTTGATTGAAAGATTCATCCAGCTGTTTCACTTTAACTTTAGTGACACATGCATGACTATAGCAGACTGACCAATCAGCATACAGCAAGAACTCAGTGCTGAAGTGAAATCCAGAACTTTTTAAAATTGAAATGGTAATTTACAAATCCTGTCCTAGCTCAAAGTGCCCGCCCTGACAGGGATTATCTGGTCACCCATAACAGGGGTGAGATGGCCTCTCAATCAACCAATCAATCACAGTGGGTCCTCAGGACAGGAGCTGAGAACCGCTGCTTTATTATTGGCTGATTGGGAGGTCAAAAAACCCGCACCGGCCCTCCGTGGATCAGGATCCCCACCCTGCTCTACAGTAAGGGCTTGTGCTTGTAGGTTTCAGACTACACTACCCTCCCTAAGAGATCTGGACTAAATGCCACATGCCACCATAATCCTTTGCTGTCCACTCACTCAATGTGATCACTATAATTAGGAGAAACCTGCCTGGTGCATACAGACCTGATAGAACGGTAACCTATTTCAGACGCGTGGCACTTCACTCCTATATACTTTCATTAAACGGAAAAGGTCATGCGCTCAGGTTGTGTGTGTGTGTGTCTGTTACAAACAGGGCCTGGTGCAATTAAACAGTTTGGGAAAGAAAAAGAATAACAGGGCCTGTGTGGCAGAAACAAAGGGGACAAGCATTAGGCAGGAGAATCCCGGCCCCTGGGGGCCCGAGGTCTGTACACTGCATGGGGGGGGGCTCAGCCTTTTCTGGCTTCCGGTGCTGCTATTATAAACATTCCTACTATTAGGCGCAGGCGGGGAAACGTGAAGGACATGTTCCCATTTCATATCTTTATGTGTTTAATCATTAGGCGGATGACACAGTTTAAAATGAGATTTTACAAAATGTATGCATACAAGCAAAAAAGGAAAAATAGCAGTTGATTTTAGATCCTTCGCCGTTTTTATGCATAATATGAAAAAAACACTCTTTGCAACATGTGAAGAACTTGAGTTTATGAAAATGCATTTGTGCAAAACGCATAAAAATTCCTATGAAAATATCCATTTTGGGCTGAAATGCAAAGCCAGAGGATAAACGTTTTGATTCGGAATGTGCATAACTTGTGCTACTTCATGACAAATTCAGCCAAAACGGTAATTCCTAAAAAATTATCCATGGTGCCACAGGGCTAATAAAACTGGTGGCGCTATGGAGCATTTTACCCACGATCCTCTTGGGCAAGGAAGTCAGATGGCCTTCGCAGAGCTCCTACTGGACAACTGCTCACCCTCCTGTTTCAGCCTAGTTAAGTCTGGCCAAAGTAGACCCCCATCTTTGCATAAATCTCCTTGAGCACAAGCAGAGTGGTGTCTTCCGATTCCCTGCAACGAAAGAGCAAAGACGCATCTCAGCTGAAAAGGCTCCCATCCGTTCGCCGTCCTTAACCCCCTGAACCGGGACAAGGTCACTGTGAGCCTGCAGCTTCTTCCAGAAGCACAGGGCATGCAGCAGAGGACAACCCTGGATGGGATGTTTGTCCATCACAGGAAGCAAAGCGCTCATAAAAGACAACTTGGAGTGGGAAACCGGAATAGCCAGAGGAAGCCTACATAAACACAGGGAGGACATGAGAACAGACACACACACACACACACACACACACACGCGCACATGCACGGCTGTGGAGGGATTCAAATCCCAGTACAAGACGTGTGACATCCCAGTGCTGTCCACTGAGCACCATGCTGCCATGTGGACACCTTAATGGTCAAAGAGACTGAATGCTTATGTTGCTCTTTAACTACGTCACCGTTATGATGGACGCCAGCTGGATTTCTGCTGAGCAAGAGACACGCAGAACTGGGGGCCCGACTCAGCGCTGAGGGTGTCGTAAAGTTCGGGGAAGGCAGCCTGCGAACGGGCCCCATCCTCACCAGTAGCAGAGATGGCTCTGGAGGGCGAACAGGTACTCGTTGAAGCTCTCGATGGGCTTCTCCTGCAGCACATAGTCGATGCGCCGGCCGCCGTTCAGCATGCCCACGTCGACGTCGCGGCCCCCTTCCCAGGAGCCGGCAGACACCCCGGCGCTCGGGTCCGTCCCGGAGCGCCCTGCGGCACACGACGGGCCGGGGGCTGCTCCAGTAGATCGACAGAGAGGGATCAACTTCATCAGCCTTTCCCCATATACGGCTTTAAAGGGAGCGGTTTCAAAGAAACTGGAACCAGTCCTCCAACTTATATTTAGCACAGCTATTTTTGTAACACCTAAACATGTCTGTCAGATTCCGTTCTCGAGGAAGTCCAGCGGTGTTTAGAGGATGCTGGAAAAGGCCAAGTTCTCACCATTTGCGTTCTCTAGGGTGTGATGCACTGCAGTTCTGATTTCCTCCACTGGGGGCAGAGGAGGGACGGGTCCCCCTGAGAGGACCTGCCAGACGGTGCGCAGCGACCCCAGCAGGTCAGAACTCATCCGCGTCAGGTTCTCCCGCAGCTCTGGTGGAGCAGACCCGGTATGAGGTCATGTGGTGCCGCCGCCCCACCCCCGCCCTGCAGGGTGCGACGCCGTTCCGAGCGCGCTCACCGATATGCATCCTCTTCCTGCCTTTGTGATGGGGAATGAGCATCGGCTCGACCTCGACACCACGACCCAAGATCATGGGCTCAATCCTGTATGCCACGGGGTCAAACTGCACCGGAGGGTGGAACAGATCGCAAATTAATGGATACAAAACTGTACGCGAGGACTGCTGACCTCTGCATATAGTTCACAGCCCATCTGTTACGAAATGACATCATAGATCATCATCCATCCATTCCTCCCTCCATCCATCCATCCATTCCTCCCTCCATCCATCCATTCCTCCCTCCATCCACCCATTCCTCCCTCCATCCATCCATCCATTCCTCCCTCCCTCCATCCATCCATTCCTCCCTCCCTCCATCCATCCAATCTTATCCAGCACTGGGTCATAGAATGGAGATCACTTTTTCCCTTCGAAATATAGAAACGTCTCATTATTTAGACCCTCCTGAGACCTGACCTATTCATTTATGTCCGTATTATATTGATGAGGGTCCTGAAACAAAATTCCTCAAAACAAAAAATAAAAAATAAACTGGCAGCACACAGCGGAAAACTTATAGCTGGCACACTGCAAATAAACTACACAAGTGTCCCGATGGCCTTAATGTCATGCAAAGCCAAAGGCCAGCTAAGCAGCCACCGCGGACGAAGAGGCCTACTGGGTGGTAGATGTTGTAGAAGCTTCCACAAGTGGGGAATCTATAGCTGGGGTCGATGTGCTTGAGTCCCCTCACTGTGAGAAACATCCCAATGGGAGAGCCCAATGCAAAGAAGTTCTCCGGCTCAAAGTTCAGCCTGGGGTAGCACACCAGCACCTGTAGGGGGAGCTCTGTCATTCACACCTATAAGCACTGGGACTCATAACTCACGGATGGTTATTGGTTCAAGTCCCGATCTTAGCGCCTTAAAGGAAAATGAACACGGACACTGGTACACATGCATACACTTCACAGCTCCTCACCTGCCCGATCCCAACGTTCAGGTACTTGTAGTTCACAGGGTTGGTGGTGGAGAGGACCTGAGGGACGGTTGCGTGCACCGGGGCTCCTGGGGTGCCGTTGCGGGAGACCGCTGCTTCTGTTACCCCGCGATCCTGCAGCTGGGCCCCGGCCCTGAGCATCTGCGGGAGGGTGGGGAGCCAGAACGCGGAGGAGCTACGACAGAGGCCCAAACAATGGGCCTTTCAGAAGGCTTCCTATGGCCTCATCTGGGGAGGCAGGACAATGCACAATGAAGCCCCCTTTTTCCCCCCGGGTGCCAGAGGAGTCCCTGCAATCCATTGAGCTCAGCAGTGTGATATCTGCAGGAGGGGGTGACATGCGGGGGAGTGGGAATGGTTTGGGTCTGACCTCTGCTATGGTCTTCTTTTTGATGAGGTTCAGGATCTTCTTGCATGGTCCGAGAGGGACTCCCAGGGCCTGCAGGTCGCTCTCGGAACACGGGGCCTAGCTCAGCGACAGAAGCGTTTCAACCAACAGGCAGCGAGACATCCTTCAGGAGCACGGTCACGTGACGCATATGGCCACACCCACCAGTGACTCGAGGTCCATTCGATGCCTCTGGAAGAGGCCGGCATACTCCTCTAGTCCAGAATTCCTTAGCAGCTCCTCCAGACTTTTGGCGTCTGGAAGGTCAGAATCATTGTGGCTTTCTGTCTGGAGCAGAAAGAGACACAGGAACGCAGTCCGCAAAGAAAAGCACTAGAATTGACCACTAGGCAGCATAATTCAAGGGCCTAAAACAAACACTGCATCATTAACATTCTGACTCCTTTATTTCCTATCCAAAGTAAATATTCCAGATACTTTCAGTAGAACAAAGCTGATATGGTTCTACTATCCTAACACTAGAGGGCAGTATAACAGCTTTAGCTTTCACGATCATGATTTTATTTTTCCCATATCAGTTTTTACAATAGGCAAATGAAAAAGGTAATGGAAGACCGACCTGTGAACCAGCAGAGCTCCCAGAATCTGGTTGCTGATTGGTCAGGATATCAAACAGTATCAGGGAACCTAAACACATCCAGTGCACATTCACATTAGAAGTCCTGCAGCTATTAAAATATACACTATATGGACAAAAGTATTGGGACACCGGGCCAATTCACCTACAGGAACTTTTATGACACCTCATTCTAAATCCATAGGCATCAATGGAGTTGGTCCCCCCTTTGCAGCTATAACAGCTGCCACTCCTCTGGGAAGGCTTTCCACAAGGTTATGGAGTGTGTCTGTGGGAATTCTTGTCCATTCATCCAGAAGAGTATTTTTGGGGTCAGGCATTGATGTTGGACGAGAAGATCTGGCTTGTTGTCTCCGCTCTAATTCATCCCAAAGGTGTTCTATCGGGTTGAGGTCAGGGCTCTGTGCAGGCCAGTCAAGTTCCTCC
>JAABNY020000119.1:25043993-25064920 GCA_015164015.2 Brevimyrus niger
TGAAGGCAGAGCTGAAGTCCACAAACAGGATCCTGGCGTAGGTTCCTGGGGAGTCCAGATGCTGCAGGATGAAGTGTAGAGCCATGTTCATAGCGTCGTCTACAGACCTGTTGGCTCTGTATGCAAACTGCAGGGGGTCCAGGAGAGGGGCCGTGAAGGTCTTCAGGTAGGAGAGAACCAGGCACTCAAATGACTTCATGGAGTGACAATGTTGTCCTAAACTTAGACCCATTTCAATCTACAGTAGGTAAAATATGTTTTTGTACTTGTCTCATGGAAAAGTAAGGGCACATTTTACACAAGGCCTCACCTCTGTTCTAAATATTGTTCCTTACTGGGATGGCGTTTTGGAGAACATATCCTTGAAGAATGTGTGGCCTCTGCCATCAATAAATAAATAATAAAACAAAAATGCTAAGGGATAAGGTGAAGGAAGTTACATTTAAACTAATATATAAGATTTACCCATCTAAGCAGTTTTGTTCTGAAAGGATTAAAGATCTTGACACAAACTGCTCTTTTTGTGAGGACTGAGAATCACGTTTAAATTTATTTTAGTCTTGTACTTCTACTGAAAAACTTTGGTTCGACATGCTTGATATAATACAAAGTAATATATACGGTAACTTTCAGTTTTTTTCTACAATAATGAGGAAAATGCAGATCTGGTTTTTGTGGTTAACTTAATTTTCATTTTAGCTATAAGTGCTATATTCACCAATGTAAACATAATAAATCTAAACCCCTCTTCTCAGTTTTCCTATGACTCAGGTGAGACACTACAGCAGGGTTATTCAAATCACGGTCCTCCAGGTCAGAGCCCTGCTGGTTCTCCAGCCTTCCTTTACCTGTGAGCCAGGTGTGAAGCCTCCGACCAATCAAAATCAGTCACTATTAAACAAACTACAGTGGTACCTCGGTTCTCGAACTCACCAAAACTAGAATTTCTTGAAAGTCGAACAAATCAGTTTGAACTAGAACTCGATCTGAATATCAGAAGTCGAACCGTGAACGCTGAACTAATATAAATTGTATGCGCCAGGAAATGAGTCATACTACAATGCAATTCTTACTTGAATGCCTTCTTCACAGGCTGGATGATTAACCAAATAAAGCAGCGCAACATTACAGTAACTAAAAATAAACAAACCGCTAACTTACTAACTATTAGATTATTTATGTAATTTATTTAAACTTTATTTTACCAGGTAAATTAACTGAAAATCAGTTCTCACTGCTTTGCGTGATATTCGGGAGAAATAGAATGCACCGGAACTGCCTGGGAAACAAACGCCAAGCAACTAAACTCTTCAGCCAATAAGGGCAAAGGTGTGTCATCACGGAGGCGGTTCCAGTTTGTGCAGCTGGGTGAGAGGTCGCAATGCATCTAATCGTAATGGAGTGCGTCAGGATCAGAATGCATTGCTTTAAAACAGCGCTGTAAGCAAGTCGAACACACCCAAAGATGGGACTGGGGAAACAAACTGTAACGCGGACTTGAGGACTAATAACAACAACCAGAAACAGTTGATGACATGGGGATTCCACATGAGGTTAACGTGGGGGCGTGGCACACGGAAGGAGTGGACGATTGGGGCGGGATAGGGATAATGTTGGGATCTTTATCGTTTTGGAAACCATTAAGGAAAACATTTTTTTTTCTTTTATCTTGTTCATTTTGTGTTTAAATGCCAGAAAAAAATGTGGGTGTAATTTTTGGGGGGCTGGGAACCAATTAATTGGTTTTCCATTATTTATTTTGGGGAAAATTCGATCAGACTTCTTAGGATTCAATCCTGAGTCCGGAACGGATTAAGTTTGAGAACTGAGGTACCACTGTACTTGGGAGAATTGAAAACATGGCCCAGGTTTGGAATCGAGGTCCAGATTTGAAAAACCCTGCATTACAGGATCTGATCAGTGAGTCAACCGTGGATCAGAGTATTGGAGTCAGCTTTGTTGTAGCAGAGTTGACTCTAATAATGATCAAGACGTTACTGAAGGGCCTGATTATCTGCTTCAGGGGTGTGAAATTAGGGCTGCACCTAAATTCTGCAAGATGGTAACTCTCCAGGAGTAGGGCCAGACGGCCCTGCCATACAGACTAGTCACGTGCTAATGAAACCGTTACATATGTGTAAATGCTTACGGACTTGTATCGAATTTAAAATCTCTCTCCAGCCATATAAACCGAGCAACCCCGCACGTAACTTCGGTATAACACGAATGATTCAGATTGGCAAGACATGCACGACTGAAGTCTACGGTTGACTCAGATCTTGTCGTGGCGGGTGATGACAGATGGTACTACATCGGTCTGTCTCAACACGTCGCGAGACTAAACCACATCCAGTAATTCTGACAGTTAAAGCTGCTTCCTTCATGTCGGACAGTCACGTGATTCAGAAAAACCAAACAATTAAAGGAAATAAAATAATTGGAACACTACGTCGATTTAAAGTGGGTAGAGTTCAAACGCTTTAAAATAAATTCATTTGTTCTGTGAAGTTAAGTTTCAGAATAACTTATTTTAGATTTAGATATTTTAGTTTCTACACAGTTTTTGTGTATTTCCCTTTTAAATCATTAGGAAGATTACATTTTATAACACTGCATTACCTCTGGCAGAAAAATGAATTTAGGTAAAAACAAATGTGACGTAAAAAAAATACGGTAAACATACATTTTCTTTACCGTATGTACACCAAGGAAAAGAAGGCGAGCCTTTGGAAATAACAGGGTGTGCACAGGTAAATGGTCACGTATTTCGTAATGTTCGGAACACGTGTTCAGATAATTTGATTATATATGAATGGCCTCAGAGTAATTCTCGCCCAGTTCCCGAGATTTCTTTTTCTTCTGGATGCTAACATTTCGCTTCGACGCTGGCGATTCCATTTCTATTTCGACGATGTTTTCATGTCTTAAAGAGATACCGAGAGGAAACCGGGCGATTTTGGTTTCCGTGACGGACTTCTATCCCGGGGTACAACTGGCCAAAAGGCGCGGAGCCAAAAGAGACACAAAAAGGCTCCACAAAATCTTGTACAAACTGGGTTTCCAAGTAGACGTGTACGAGGACCTCAGCGCGGAGGAAACCTACGAGGTCTTTGAGGCAGGTGTGTAGTGTTTAGCTCGCCTGGGGCGCCTTGTCTGCGTTTCGTTTCTCCCTGGTCCAGGGAAGCGGTCTTCCCTGGGGACTGAACTTAAATGTGACGCTCGGTCAGGGGTGATTATAGCCTTTTTCTTTAAAAAATATCGTTTGTGAACTACCAGTCAAGAGTTCTTGCAGAGCACTGATTTTTACCACTTTATAAAATAAATGGAAAACTGCCTATTTAAAATTTTTTAAGCATTGGAAACAACTGTAAATGAAAATATGTCATATAAAAGAAGTTTCCTTTATAAGAAATCTTTATTGTCATTGTCACTTGACAATGAAATTAAAAAATTTATAAGTATGAGGCGTAAGAGTAATTATATATATATATATAATATAATATACACACAAATTGGAGTTCTGAAATATTAAAATTAACAGTTATATTTTGAGTTTAAGGCCATGATTGCTTTTCGGATTTGTTTTAGGCGATTTGTCCCGATTTTCATTGTTCTGTGTCCCTTGCCTGATGGCAAAAGCTGAAAGAGACAGTGACCGGGGTGATGAATCCATGTAAAATGTTCTTAGCATGTAAAGAATATGCAACAATGCATGTTTGACATCCTATGGCCTGGTTGTGTGGTGATGGCATAGTTAAATTCTAGGATGTCCTTTAAATGCACTAGTTAACTGTTTAATCCCATAAAACAGAGCAGGATTTAATGTCCCTTATAGATAGAATGCCTCATTTTCTCTGCTGTTATAAGGGCTAGAGGAGGTCATTTTGATTAATCAAAGATATGACATTTTCCTGTTGATAAAGGTCCTCAAATGGTCAATATACTGTAAATTTATTTGTTAGCTAAGAATGTTCAGCGCATTTTTGGTAAATGTTAAGTGAGCAACATGCAAATGTTGAAAGTCTGTGTGCGCAAAAACTTTTCAGTGGTAGTGTATGCCCAGAATGGGACCTGCATGAAAAACAAAATATTTACTTCATAGGCACCTTTAGAAGACCCAAAATGTTTTTTTTTGCCTGGCATTCTGATATTAAAATCTGCTTCTATCATTCATTCAAATATATATGTATGTATATATATATATATAAATCTGTTTTGTTTTTTTTAATAACTAGACAATATTTTTTTAATCTTAGCAACGGCTACTGGTAAGAGTCCTTTCAAATTTGTCATGAAGAATGTGCTTAAGGACTCACTATAGTGTATGATTTTCTTATGTTTTAAAACTCAGATTCCCTTGTAGTCCACATTTGTGCCCAGCTTTGCCTCCCCCCCCTGCCCCACCCCAACCTGCTGACCGCACTTGTGTATAATTTAAATCTCCTGCTCCCTCATCCTTCACCCCGGCTTCCTACGCCTATATAATAAAACAGCCGAACATTCAAATGAAGCACAGTGGCTTGGGACGTGACCCCGTCATCATGTGATCACTAACCGCTAACTCAGATTTCAAGTTAACTTTCACTTCAAATTTACTTTCAGTTTCAAGTGTAAAACCCAGCTGGGTCATTCCTCGCCAACTCACCAAGAGCTTTGCTGTTCATGTCATGGATTCTCATGGGGAAAAAAATTGATAAATTGCCTATTTTAGTAATAAAGTTGTGCAAATTATTAAAACTGGGCACCCAAAAGTTTTTGCATAACATATGTTTAAAGTTGTTAAAATGAATAATTTTATTATTACATTAGACATATAAAAAACGTGAGGGTGTGCTGTTACTGCTTCATTTTGAAATAATATAATGAAAATATGCTTTCAGAACTTCTGGGGGTTCAAAATAATGGCTTATCTAAGCAGGGATCTCTCTCCACAATGTAATAAGTAAATCCATGATATGACCTGCAAGGCTCTAAGCGAGTTTTGGCAGCAAGGCGGTTTTGGATTCTTGGTTTCTGATACGTAGACGGTGAGAGTGAGAGTTTGAAGAAATCACATGACTCCACCTGTGTGAAAATCGCCATAAGGAAGTTCAGCCCTGGGGATTTCTCTGGGAGAAACCAAATCGCTAAATGCTCATATAGCCACAAGGAAACTAGTTAATATGAGTGTTAGTGTAAGAAATTGTATTTATATTGAGTCTGTATTGTATAGTTCTGTATATTTAAAGGCCCTGGTTTTATGAGTGTGCTTGCCAGACTCTTGAAGGAAACCCTTTCAGTACTGTAGTAGACACCAACACTTTCCAAGGTGCCGAGAGCGTGAACATTCTTAAAACTGACTCGCCTCCTGTCCAACTTGCTCCCTCAGCCAGCAGAGAGTCTGTGGAGGACTGCTTTGTGGGGGTGATCTCCAGCCACGGAGAGGAGGGGCTGGTGTTCGGGGTGGACGGCAAGGCTGTGAAGCTCGCGCAGATCTTTAGCCTGTTCAGTAACCCTGCCATGGACGGGAAGACCAAGCTGTTCTTTGTGCAGGTAAGCTCCTCCCCGATGTGGAATAAGTAAGAGCTGACCAAACACAAAGCGTCATCCTTAGCAATCCATTAGCAAATTTACCCACAGGGATGCTTTATTCAGTGACATTGATCATTGATCACATGAGTCTTGAACAGTTCTATTTTTTTCTTTTTTTCTTTTCTTTCCTTTTTGGGGCATTTTGTAGACAAAACATTTGAGAACCAGTCTCCTGAGTGATCCATTGTAGTGCTCGTAAACACTTGTTTAACATGACATAAGAAATGGGAGGCATTTCTTTAAGCTTTAAGCGCACTTGATCTTTTTGGTGGCTGTGAACATTGGGGAAGCTCCCACAGCACGTGTCAGAAGCATAATCTGATGGTTCTCAGTTGTGTCCCTATAGCTCTTCTGCAAAGCTGCTCATTGCATTTCCCCATAATGCAGTTGTGGGGAGCAAACGGTCGTCTGCTGCTGCTGAGGCAACTGCTAATACAATTAGCCAAGATCTCTAGCTGTGGAATTTCTAGTCACTGGTTCCCCATTCAGTATGGGATCCTGCACATTGCATTCCAGTCTTCATTTTCCTCTGGTACTCAGGCTTGCCGTGGGTTTGATTTGGACCCTGGGGTGGAGACGGACTCTGCAGGAGACGACAAGGAGGACAGTTTTTCACATCTCCTCTCCATCCCCATGGACTCGGCGGTGGTGTTTGCCACATCCCCAGGTAGGTCTCCCTCCTGCCCAATGCCATCATCACAAGAGAGCCTTATCTTATCTTATCTTAGTCACATGATTTTATGACCTGTTGCTTTCAAAGGATCTAATTATGATGAACATTGAACTTTGACTCCGGTTCTAGTCCAAGCCAGTCAATGGATACAAGTACTACTGGGAGCACATTTCAGTCTGACTGGGATCTGATTGAAACACTGGGTGAAATAAGCCTGTTAAATGTTGGAGGGTTTGTACCCTTTTATCAGCTGGCAGCCTTCATCCCTCAGTAACTGTGGGCCTCCTTTGCTCTTTTCAGGTTACTCTGCCTTCATGCACCCACTGGGGTCAGTGTTCCTCCAGACCCTCTGTGACCTCCTAGAGATGGAAGGAGGACAGGACCTGGAGGTCACGCAGCTGCTGACGCGGCTCAACTACCGGGTGGCATATGGGTTCGAGGCCCGGGGACCACAGCTGGCTGGGAAGAAGGAGATGCCCTGCTTCGTGTCCCGCCTCACCCGCCAAGCCTTCCCATTCTCCACGAGAGAGACGGAACTGTGGGGCATCCATCAGTATTTGCCTGATGAGCCAGCAGATGAGGCCAGAAGGGCCAGTATGCGATACAGCAGTTGAGGGGGACTGTGGACCAAGGCACAGCTGAAGGGAAAAAAAACTCTTGGTGCTAATCTTGGAGGAACCTTAGAAAATGCATTTTGCATTCGCAGTGGAAATATACCGTTATTTATGGGTTTCATTTGCATATTCTGAAAGGCTTTCAGACTTCATTGCATGCATGATTGGACCAATGGACAATATGCAGGCTTGGATGGACCAATAAAAACACAACAGTGGTACCCTCCCTGCTTATAAATGGACATGATTATAGCTGAGTATTCACTGTATTTAAAAAGTTTGGAACAGGACTCAATAAAGATTTTCATGACTGTGTGTAACTGCTTCCCGTTCGTAAGCCTGACATGAATTTCCAATTCTGATCAAGTGGCTGTGGTAGACATTGCCTTTCGCTTTCCCCATCTGACTATAGTTAGTGGGTGGGGTATAGTAGGTACCAACTATGGTAGCTGTGTCTAGCTTTTTAATGTATTAATTGATATCGAATCAGCTGTGTTGAGAGCATGTGGGGTGGAAATGAGGTATGTGCCATTTTAATCCCAAGACTGGACAACAGGTATAGTTAATGAAAAGTGACAGAGGACAGGCAATGTGGTGCAACTACTCAAGTCTTTGGGAGTGAGTAAAAAGGATGTGAACATCTGATCTGATCTGATCCAACTATGTAGCGTGAGGTTCTTAAAGCAGGGCCCAGGCCTGCAATGAATGAGTGATTGTGAGAAATAGATGTAAATCCCGTATGCTGGTTTGGTCTAAGGCTCACCTTACATTATTGAGTCTGTAATTGTTTTCTTTTAAGATGTTTCATTGCAGCCTGCTGTCTGATACTTAAGTGATGTGATCCCACACAACTCAGGCTTCCCCTTCTCTTTTTATTTGGACCCACATCTGCCGTCTTCCTCCCGTGATATTGCCAAGGAATAATAAGAGTTTTATCAAGTAATAGTAACAGCTCTAAAATGCGTTATTACATTTGTGTTAGAAGAAAAATACTATAGCCTCAGATGGCTTCTTTCGATGTACAGTGATCCCCCGCTGTTTCGTGGATTTTTTCCCCCCGTCACGCCACGGTTCTCTGCGTATCGTATACCGTGCTTGTGGTCCGACTGCTCTGAGCAAACTTTTTGTGACGTTTTGTTTTAAGGCCTACGATGGCTCTCAAGCATCCTGCAGCTTCTAAGCCGTCTGGTAGTAGTCTTTCTATGTCGTGGATTTTCACCTGTGAGTACTGTGCGAGTCTGGAACGTAACCTCCGTGACAGGCGGGGATCACTGTAATCTGATGCTGAGGGTGCTGCTTCGAAATTGCCATCCCTGCTATTTAGTATATCTTTATACATCAAATATCTCCGAACCCAACCCAAAAAACACACATAAAAAAGCAGTCCTTTCAATCTATTTTGCCACCTAAGAACAAGTCAGAAGGTTGGTCACATGACTATTAAAAATGGAGCTGCGGACCTGATCTGAAACTGGAGTGTTTCAAAACGGTTTGTCCTGAGTGACGAAATGGGCATATCTAGAACAATCATGTTTAATGCACAATCAGAAGTAGAGAAGCCTTTTGTTGTGTGCACATTACCGGCAAGCCCTGGGTGCATTTTGCTCGCTACTGAGGCGGAACGATGTACAGATATAAGCAAACAGAAATGCGTCATAAAAACACCACATACTGTAAAAGATCCTGCTGCCTATTTGCTTTCTGATGCACGGCTGCTGTCTTGATGAATGGGACTCGCAGGCAGTCTGGGAGTGAAGTACCCGGATGTGGGCTGTAATTTTAAATGATAAGCAATTCAGCAGAGCAAAGTTGACATAAATGCAATTTACTGATATTGTCGAGCAAAGGCGCAGACTTGGTTTCACCTACAAATCAGTCAACACCCCACCTTCCTACACACAGGCACACAGAAAATTGAATTTCCCTTTGAAAATTGTTAAAAAAAAAATAAAAATTGTCTCACAATGTCAAAATAACAGATTTGACAGGTCCCCACGATGTAATGTATATCTGACACACATACACACACACAGGTTTATAATCATATCTTTGTCCTTGGGGAAAATCCCAACATGATGACAACATATGAAACTTTTGTCATTTTTAGTTTTTTTTTATTGCAGTTACAGATCTTTCTGGAGGCCTAAAAATGGTCCCCACCATGTTAAAATAACAGGTTTTTAATCACATTTTGGGGAACATTTGCTAAGTTTGTAAAACTGAGTGAAGCATACTTATCATGGGCATAGTACGCTGTGCTGACAGCCAGCAAACAACCATCAGAAATTCACGTGGTTTGCTCTTATAATGAACAAACGATACTGGCAATCGCTCACTGCACTCTCCCCTCAACTGGCTGCATGATCCCAGTTATTACTACGTCTCTTATCTCCGCTGCAGACTTTACAGAAGGCAATAATGAGCTAGTGAGACAGACAAGAAAGGAAAAGAAATGGCACTGGGACAGATCCAGCTGAAGGAGGCCATTCACCTTTAATTCAACTCTGAGGATTTTAGTATGACAAAATTGTGGAGATTGCTTAAAAAAAAAAAAACTAGGTAGGGATGTTTTGGTGCTGTCATGATTTGCTTAAAAAAAATAAATAAATACCGGGTAGGGAGGTTTTGGTGCTGTCATGATATTGCTGGGGACATGACCCAACTGTCCAAACCCGGATCTACACTCTCGTGGTAGAGAATGAACATGTGTAACAGCGATGAAGCACTTTCCAGCGCCATGATCGCTTGGGCAGTCTGCAGGGGAGGCTCTGCTGGAAGCCTGCTGGAGCCGCAGCTTTGCCTTCTTCAGAGCTACATGTGAATTAGCAAAGTATTTAGCTCCAAATGGTGAAATGCTGGTAAGCTAACTAAGCCAAAGCAGAGAAGAGGAATCTTAAGAGCTGAGGAATTAAAGGGGGGGAAAAAAAAGAACATGCCTCTGCAGCCCATCTGACTGCGTCACCTGCCCAGTCAGCTGTTCTCCACCCATGTCTGGCAGACAGCTGGAGGAACAAGACTGTCTGGAAGCTCACTGGGGGAATGAAACGGACTGTCCCTCCCGGGTGAGGCAGCGTTCTGGAAACCAACGGCTGGACTGACGTCAAACAAGGAAAACACATTCCTGACTACGCTGTAATGTACAAGTGAGGATCAGAGAGCGGCTGGGGCCGAGGGCCTTGACATCGTCCTGCCAGCAAGGCGACCTGAAGCATTGACCTTCCAGTGGCAGGTGCTGCTAACCAACAAAGTCGAACACCAGATTCTTCCGATTTTTGGCTAATTTCTCAAGGACGGTGCCGTAACGCAGAGCACAGCATCCTCCCGGCTCCAGGGTTGTGGGTTTGGGTGTAACCTGATGATTGTCACTGTCGGCGTTTAACCCTCAATTACTCCAAGACTGAGGTATTAGTACTTTTGGCAGAAACAAAATGGAAACGTATCACACATGAGAACATCTGCTTCAATCAGAATACGGCCCATCATCAAGTATTATCAAGGGCGTTCTGCGACCTCCCCTCCCCCAAGCACGTCGTTAAGAGCCAGACCATGCAAATACAGCTCTATCCGACCCATAACTATCTCAGCCTGCCGTTTCATTTACGGAAACTTACCTCACCGCCCCCTTGCCCTAGAATCTAATACACACTTCCGTCCCTTGTGGGACGACGCTCTCCTTCCGCTGATCAGATTGCCTAATGAGGCCTCTGGAGTCACTGCCTGTTAATGCCAAACGAACTGATGCCATCACTGCATGCCAGTATGCAAATGGAGTAGCTGTGAAAGCTGGCAAAGTTTGGGCACCAGTGGACATTTCTGATCTGCTTGTGGGGCCACCCAGGGACTGGACGTCCCACTAAGGAGCAGATGTCCGCTTTTTTGGGTCATTTTTGCAAGTCAGTAGAATGAAAAAAAATTGAAAATGCTAACATTTTATTTTCTCATATCTAGCCTATACCTCCATATTAAAAATGACTTGGTACAAACCAGTCATAGCTGGTGGCTGGATGGATAGAGCCGGGAACAGGAGAATGTGGTATACTATAGCGTGCATTACTTGTCCATGCATCCATCCATGCTTCCATCCATGAATCTCTTAGCCGCTTATACAACCTGAAGCCCCCCCTAGGCAGTACAGGCCATTTTCATACACAAAATAAACACACTAATACTTAGGCCAATTTGAGGAGGACACAGGGTCATTGCATTAAAATATAAAATTTTATGTAGTATTACACTACATCATTTGCTTTGGGTAAATGCCAATGGGAAATCAATTAAACATGCAAGTATTCTGTGTGGCAGTTGTAGCTGTTAATATTCAGAAAGCCACACTCAGGTCAACCAGCGCCACCCAGGCTCCTTCACATGAAGAAAAAAATGGTAAGAAAGAGTTCCAAAGTTTATTTATCGTTTTAAGAATAACTCATACATATCAAGTGGGAGGAACAGTTTCCAAGAACAACTGTAATGTAATATTAATGAAATTTGAACTAAGGGAAAAGGTTTCTTGATACATTTTCTTTTATACAAAGAGCACATTGGAGAAACAAACAGTTTAGCAATAAACTTTACAAAAAATACAACAGTATCATAGATATAGTCAAAAAAGGTAGTAGTCAAATATTGACCAAATATTTTCTTCTTTTCAACTTTTTTTCTTTATAAAAACTTGGTCTAGTATCTATAAAAGTACAAATTCATTTTCAGCATTTAAAAAAATCAGTTTTAGTTACTTGACTTTGTAACCAAAGACAGGGGTTGAGACTGAAGCAAGGCATGGTGGGAATGTAGGGTCAGTTTATGGATAGGGGCAGGTGGTGACAATATAGAGGGAGACAGAGAGGTGTAGGGGATTGGCCGAGACAAAAGGGGTGTGGTCTGGCCGCCTGTAGAGCTTATATGGGGAGAGATGTTGGACTGGGAAGGGGTGGAGCCTGAAGCTAAGGAAGCGGGGCTTGATTTAATGGTGGGTGCAGAAACTTTGCTCGGTGGGGGAAAGCGGGGTGGTGCCCGGCCCTCGGGCTTGGTGGTCAAGGAAAGGGGCTGCGCCTGCTCAGAATGGGTGGCGGCCGGAGCGGCTGGGGAGGCCAGAGCAGCGGAAGGCGTGGCTGGGGAGTCCAGCATACTGCCGTGGGAGGAGGACGGACTGTCACACGCTTTCTCTGGGGGGCGATACGGAATGCAGGGCTTCTTAGTCTGACACAGGAAGTTGTCTGTGGGAAGAAAGAAGACGCAGTCGTTTGCACGACCGGCATTCCACAGGAGAATGAACAGCCCCCGTATCGCCTGATGGGCCCTCGGCCAAAACGTGGCGCTCGCAGCTTCGACCTACCGCCCGGTGTGCAGTCTCCCTGCTTGCCGTCTCGTTTCCTCTTCTTCCGCTTCCCCTGTGTGGTCGGACAGAGAATGCGGGTCACGTCGCATCATCACCGCGACAAAGGCTTTTTAAGCCAGTCCCTCAGTCATAGGGGGTGTAACGATATTACAAACCGAACCGAAATACCGCGATACACCAACCACGATACGTATCGCGAAACTCTCGTGGCGTACCACGGTACTCTCACGCCCCCTGCTGCCCATTGTTGAAGTTGATGTCACTTGTCTAACTAATTTAACCAATTTAAACACATCTTTATTTTATCACATTTGATTATTGATTGACGCTTTTTTCTGACTAGTGTATATTGGAGGTATTTATTTAATTTTTGTTGTTTACTCAGGTATCCTGACTGTACTAAAAATGTGATGGCAAAGGCGAAAACCTTGTGCTAGTGGTACTCACGTAGTTGTCCCGCGCAGACCAGCCAGGGTAAAGCTGCGAGTGCAGCTGCCTCTCCTTCCTAGCCAGCTCGTAGTATTTGGCCTGCTCCTCCCGCGAGAGAGAGTGCCACTGAGGTAAAGCACAGCGGAGCCGTTAGAGGCGGAGTCACAGACGGGGGGGAGGACGGAGAGAAGCGTCCGGCGGACTGGGAGACGCTCACCCTCCTGCCGAGGATCTGGTTGATGGCGGCGCTCTCCTTGAGCGTGCACTCGGCCACCACCTTGGCCCTCATCTCCTTCATGTAGAGCATGAAGGCGTTCAGCGGCTTCTTGATGTGCAGCTTCTTCTCCTCCTCCTTCTTAACTGGCCCTGGCGACTTCCTACACACATCCAGCATGGAAACCGTCAGCACGCCACCACAAACGTACCCTTTGAGGTTTGCATCTAAACCGAGACTCAACTCATGAAAAGCACCAGGCCACCTCTACAACCTAAGGATTTAAAAAATTTACTAGCCATAGGGTGAGGACGCAAGTTTTTGTTCTTGATTATTTTTCGCGCCACATAACCATCCGGGAGCCTCTCCCAAGCAGCATGGAACACAAGGCTGGGGTACGTCATGTGTGGATCCACAGTAGGACCCATACATCACACACTATGGCAGGGTAAGGGGAAACTACCGTTCGCCAACCAGCTTTGGTCGGTCCAGAAGCAAAAAGTACATCAAACTGTTTATTGTTTTCACACCACTTAGCAGAAACTATAGTGCCAAATAAGCACGTGAGCCACAAAAAGTTCAAAGGTTAAACACTTCACACAAAACTTCACCGCCAAGCCAAAACAATGGAGGATAAGCAAGTCATTTTGTTAGTTATTTATTAGTTATTGGGGGAATTTATCACGATTAAAATAGGACACGGCCTTTTATTTATATTTTACTTATGACCCACGTCATTTTCATGATCCTTAGTAACTCTGACCAGCAGTCTGATCCTTTGTTTTTCACAAAATGAAATACAATGTAACATTATCTCACTAACAAGCATTGGCAAGTGCAGTGATATTAAGAACATTAAAAATGTATTAACTGATGCATTAAATGTAACTGGGGTGCAAAAAAAAAAAATCCATCTGCTCAATTTTTACACCAAAGTGTCCAACTATTCAAGAAGCGGACATGACTAACAACAGCTGGCTGTACTAAGTTTGGGAATTCACACAACCTGCTTGGCATTAGGGGGCTGACAGGAGAATCTTTGCAGGGGGAGGGAGGCTTACGGATACATATTTTTGCGGTTTAACATTTACAGATGTAGGTGCATATTAATTATGGCTTCCAGCGATAAAACTTGCTGATCTTACAGGTGTGCACCAGCAAACTGACCATACATTGTTTTTTTTTTATTCTGTGCATAAAAAAGTAAATAAAATAAAAATTCGATCTGCCAGCCAGAGTTAATAATGGATTATAAAAATGCCGTGGGTTTACAACCTCTTCCAAGCGGTGAATGAGCTGACCAATGAGCCGTCATCCGATCTCTTCACCTGAAACATGATTTGATCTTGCAGGGGCATTTGTGATACTATTTAAGACGCTTATGCTAATTAGCTCTGACTTGATCTTACTTAAAATGCTTCTATCAGCACCTCTATCGCGATTCGAGAAGAGGCGGCTCTTACGAGTGTGCAGTGGGGCTGCCTCTGTCCGTGCCGGGCTCCTGCTTGATGACCGGAGACACTATGGCAGGGTGAGGAATGGCCGTCTGATGCAGGCCATGGGCTGGATGGGGCACCATGTGGCCAGGGAAGCGACTGGACACGAGGCTGGGAGAACACAGAGACCACCGAGAATTGGTGGAACGCGTCACACAAGCGTTACTGGTACAAGTCAAGGAAGGAGCCTGCTTGAAGCACCCATGCAGAGGTACTCTGCACCATTAAAGGATCTGCTTGTTTCTGGCTGACACCATCAGGTTTTCTCAGAATATCTTTTAAAACAGTTGTATTTAAAATTGCAAAATACTTTTTTAGAGTCAAATCTCACATACAAAACTGGAAATGATTCTGGTGTGCTTTTTCATCACAGAAAAGTCAGATTAGCAGCGCTCCAACAAACCCTTGGTCCTGGGTGTTTAGGACAAGTTTTCCTCCCTTTCATATCACCCCAAATGAAAGGTCCCTTCTCAGGTTCAAAGTAAGTTCCTAAAAAGAACACCTGGATAATAAAACCCCACGCTCTGTCAGACCCTTGGTTCCGTTTCTCTGGCTCACCTGGAGACTGATGCATTCATGGCCAAGGCGGGGTAGGGGTGACGGAGGCCCCCTGGGGGGAAGGGGTACACCGGCTGGGCTTGTCTGAGGTGGCAGGACAGAGAGAAGAGGTTTAGTCCCGCAGCATAAGACTGTCACAGACAGACAGCTTGTTCATCTGCTTCAGCACCAGCTCACCACTGCCAAATGCCAAAGGTTATAGGTTCAAACAACAGCAAGGCTTCCTGAGCGAACCTCTTAACCTCTTTTTGTTTATTGAATAGATAAAACTGCAATGTTCCTCCAAGAATCGCGACCTTGGAGATGCTTGCCTGCCTCAATTTACGGAGCAATGTTATGTCAGCTTGACCTCCGGACAACACCTCCCTTACCAAGGAGGTCCGTGGGCCAGAAAAAGGACAATCCAATGAGGACTCCCAATGAAGGGGACTAAAACGAAGGAGTGGTCTTATGGGTAGACGCACATGGAGGTACCTGAAGGGGCAAGAATGACCTCCAATATCTAAGCCTGAGTGGTGAATTGGTGACCTTGGAATGTCCATAAAAATCATTTTCCAACACAAGGGTTTTTGTAAGTGCAAATGGTATGGAATTAAGCCATGGGGTTGGGACTTTTTTAAATTTTTTTTTAATAAAAATGCTTTAGCACAGGTTAGTGATGGTTCAAAGCCAGCAGACTATCACCGTCCTTAGGATGGAAATGCCATGTTGATAATAATGTCGCACATCATGTAAGCCTGTCGAGGTCGACACAGTGGTGCGCTGGGTAGTGTGGAATCCGCACACCGCAACTTTGTGTGTGTGGCTTTTGTATGTTCACCCCCTGTGTGTGTCTGTGTGTGTGTGTGTGTGTGTGTGTCTGTGTGTGTGTGTCTGTGTGTGTGTGTCTGTGTGTGTCTGTGTGTGTGTGTGCGGCTTTTTGGTGGATCCTATGGTTTCCTTCTACTGTCCAAAACTGTGATTTGGAGTGAACTGGAGTGTCTAAACTGACCATATGAACACCCTGCAAGGGCTGGTTGGTTCCTGTCTTGCGCCAATTGCAATGTTTATATTATATTATATTATATTATATTATAATGTTATATTTAAATGGTTACTTGGCAAATTACTCAATAACAAAAATTGATAGTGACAGCCCTAGGGAATTCTTATGTCCATGAGCATCAGCTGTGCTGTGAGCCTCTAGGGGGCGCTGCAGTAACACGGGTCACCACTGTTACTGCCTGCGTACAGGGACCACGCAGCACAGAGCTGTGTTCACATCCTTAGCACAAACAGAGTGGGCGTTGGCTTCTGTTAAGGTTGCATCTTGTCTCACGTCATGTTTGCGTTTTTCATGAACTGGATACCAAAACATAGCAATGCTTGAAAACACATCCAGTATGAGGGGCTACAGATGGGGTCCTGTCTGCTACAGCCTTTTCCAACTAAGACCTCCAGCCTGCACTTCCCAGACACCCCCAAGCATTTAATTAGATTTTTTTTTTGTTTGTTAGAATTTGCATTAGAATTAAGTGATCAGTGGTCATTGTCAACACAGCACAGCACACAGTGCGCAACAATAAAATGTGTCCTCTGCATTTGACCCATACGTGACTTTCGTGACATAGCAGGGGGCAGCTAATTCAGCGCCCGGGGAGCAGTACTTGGGGACGGTACCTTGCTCAGGGTTGCTCAGTGGTGACTTGCTGGTGGAGGATTCGAACCTGCAATCTTTCAATTACAAGGGCGCTTCTCTAACCATCAAGCCACCACTGCCCACTCTAGAACAGGGGTCACCAACTCCGGTCCTGGAGGGCTACTATCCAGCATGTTTTCCATCTTACCTGATTTCTGATGAGCCACACTAGTTCTCAGGCAAATACCAGGAGCAGGTGTGGCTCATCAGAGTCGGTGACCCCTGCTCTAGAAAAATGTGGATTCCTCCTTTCAAGCGAGGGGGGAGAGTTTGCCCTTAGTGAAGGGCTTTAAGGAACTTATGCTAAGAGGAAACGTGAAATAAAGACCACTTCAACCACTGCAGTTTTGCATGCAAAGAAAAGGTCCGTTGTGGTGAAGCAGGAGTTGAATCGTGAAATGAGGCTTGAGGTTTGCCGGTCAATGTACTTCCCAATTCTCATCTATGGCCCGGAAACGCAGCTAATGATTAAAAGGACAAGGTCGCCATTTCAAGCATGAAATGAGGCTTCTGCAGAGGGTATCGGGACTCGGAGGGACCTCGAAATCTCAAAATAGAGCCGCCGCTCCTTTGGACAGATGGGAGCCGGCTAGGGTGCTTCT
Organism: Brevimyrus niger; assembly: GCA_015164015.2. Lineage (NCBI taxonomy): Eukaryota > Metazoa > Chordata > Actinopteri > Osteoglossiformes > Mormyridae > Brevimyrus > Brevimyrus niger. The sequence continues at coordinate 25,061,164 of JAABNY020000119.1, forward strand.
AAGGAGGCCACCGGAATGGCTCCGAAGGGCACTGATCCAGGCACATCTAACAGGGCAGAGGCCCTAGGGAGCACTGAGGACAAACTGGGAGGAATACGCACCACCAGTCAAAGGTTCATGCACAGATGCTGAAAATATGCTGCGGTATTTCACTTTATAACTCTGACGCTGAAATCTTTATGCAGAATCATGGGGGAGGAAAAAACGAACGCTGACTACAATCCGTAATCTGTCTTTCCAAAACATACATTGTTGGACGTTTTAAGGTTTTTTAAATCAGGTTCGATCGGCAAAAAAATAAACCACGTCACCTTACATTGTTTTACCTGCATCGGGGGCGTGTAATACCGCTCTCACCTGAACATCGCTATTCACATTCTAAATAGCCGCATTAGCGCGTATTCAAATCACATTCCCGTGGTAATTTGATGAACAACGCAGCGGTGAAACGTGATCCAGATACATCCCCATCAGCGCCATAAAAGGGGGGAGGGGGACGTGGCCAGGTGACAATGGCTCATTCATACACATGAAAGTTGCCACATATTCAATGAAAGGAGCTAGAAATAGTCATGAGTTAGATTTCTCTTATTTATCCAACTGAATGTTGCATCTACACCATTTAGTCATTTTCATGTAGCCAAGACTTTGGTGATCAGATATCTGGGATCTAAACAAACTGCCACCATTGCTTACTATTTGCGTACTTTTATAATGTGTCTGCAATTATTTCAAACTGCACTTTTTAATGCCTATACTTTGATTACAAACTCCAAGACCCCAGAGGGTCAAGTACTGGAAATTTGAATGAACAACTATAAATGAAAATATAAGTCAAATAAAACATGTTTTCTTTATAATATGGAAAGAATATGTAATAGTGTAGTTCTGACATCCTATTAACTGGCTGTGTGATGATGGCATATTCAAATTGTAGGCTGTCCTATGACTTTAAATGCATTAGTTAACGGTTTCATCCCATGAAACAGAGCAGGATTTAATGTCCCTTGTAGAAAGAATACCTAATTTTCGCTGCTGTTATAACAGCTAGAAGAGGTTACTTTGATGAATCGAATATATGACATTTTCTTGTTAATAAAGGTCCTCAAACGATAAACGTACTGAAAATTAATTTGCTAGCAAAGAATACGAAGTGTACTTTTAGTAAATGTTAAGTGAGTAACATGCAAATGTAGAAAATCTCACTGCATGCAAAAAGGTTTTCCTGGTGGTGTATCTTCCAGGTAGATCGGGGACTTCATGGAAAAAGAGGACTGATCTCACCACGACCGTCAGCGGGACAAGCAGCACAAAGGCTGTGATCAGCCTGTGATATCTCAATGTCTTTACATGGACATGTGTTAATGACATGTACTGTATACAGTACTGCAGACCACCCCAGGGCCGACTGAAGACCACCGTGTGACGTTCTCAAGACCGCCATAGCAGTGTCCTGGAGCAGACAGCAGCGCTCGGACAATTACGTTACTTATTTACCAACACGCTCAATGCTGGAGGTTTCAGCAGCATGCCGATTCCCACAGAGACATCAGGCGCGCGTGGACAGCGAGTCCCACACCCAGAGGTAAAGGCATGACCACAGACAGACCAGAGACTTAATTACTGGTTCAAAAAGCCAGGAAGGTAAGGCAAGAGTGCTGCCGCAGGCGAGCCGCAGAGGGTACTTACTGTGGCACAAGCCAGCCAAGGGGGTGGTGAATCTGTCCTACGTGCCCAGGCGAGAGCGGGTAATATGGCGAAAGCTCAGAGGGGTGTGGAGTACGTGGGATGCCTGTAGGGGGGGCGATGAGGGCACCCGGTAAGTCAAAATGTCAAAGTCCAGTACGAGGAAGGACCTAGACGGTCGGGGAGAAGAGTGCGGATGCGACTAACCTGTCTTTGGGTCGAGGATCTCCGGAGACAGATGTGCTGGGGGGGTCCCGGGGGAGAAGTGCTCGTTACCGTAGGTGACAAGCGGGGTCAGCGGGTGCATGTGGTGGGGGTGCTGGACTACAGGCACCTTGTTCGACTGTGGGGGCAAGAAAAAAAATTAGGGGTTAAACCACAGTTAACCTAGACCTTACCTAGACCTCACCAGAGCAGCAAAGTCTGAAGTCACGCCTTCGGCCACGCCCCCCAGGCTACGTCCCCCCCCCCAGGACAACATGCAACATGGCCCCAGCTCGCCCTAGACACCGAAAGGGGACGATTACACACAGGCAGCAGTGAGACTGCAGAGAACTAAGCCAGTTCAACTCCCAGTGTCTCAATGTGCATGTGAGAGTCCTCGGCCGTCAACCCAGAAGCCCAAAGCAGACGCGAGTCATTCCGCTGAGCTGCATGGCTTGTTGCCCTCTCGCCCCGGGGTGGACCGATGGCTGCATCACCTCACACCGCAACCATCCAAAGGTCGCCTACTGTTCGCACAGACAGCTGTAATGGTGCGCAGAGGCTAAAAGGCAGGCAGGTATAGGTAAGGAATGGAAACAGCGATAGATCGGAGCCTCGGCCTGAGACGACAGAAATCAGGATTTTTTAATTCCTTTTAATTTAATGTTTTATACCGAGGACAAGCTGAAACAGAAATTTTCATACATGTGGGTCTACCTCTTTACAGGTCAGGTACATGTCAAAGAAAAAAGAGAGCGAGAGAGAGAGAGAGAGAGCGAGAGAGACTGTTATAAGACCGTGATCCTACCTGAAAAAAAAAAACACATTTATTCCATATTGTCCACCTCTACCCACCATGCCAGTATCTAGCTTGTATTCTTCCTAATACTGGAGTTACCGTATTTATTCGAGTATAACGCGCAAAATTTTATACCAAAAAAAGAAATCAAAGTTTGGGTGCGCGTTATAAACGAGGGCTGGGGTGGCAGTGGCGGCCGGTCCATTGAGGGCGTACGCGAGTTGTGAGTTCGCACTGTGCCTTTCCCGGGCTGCAGCCGCTCACTGTACGCGATGAGGTGACGTTTTTTCCTTCGCCATCGCGTACAGTGAGCGGAAAAACGACGTATAAACAACGTATTATTACGTTGTCAATAAATGTTTTTATCATGGCCGCACGTGTTCAACAACGTTTTTTTTGTCAATTACAATGCTTGGTGTGAAACTAAATTCTATACCGATGTTTAATCGAAAATTAGGGGTGCGCGTTAAACACGAGTGCGCGTCATACTCGAATAAATATGGTACTTAAACCACATCAATGTGTAAAACCATAAGCTGCCATACTTTGAACAGATTAAAGTTCTCTCTCAGAAATAAAATGGAAGTTGGAAAACAGAAGTGTCTCAAAGACGATATGAATGGCTTTGGCTGGGGTGGTCTGGCATGTGATGAGCGCGGTCTGCATCAGGAAGGCCGCACTGGGCTTCACCAACCAAGGAGAGACGGAGGAGGAAGGGGTCCCTGCGGGCAGGAGAGTCCAGAAGACTTTACATTACCGAAGCAGATTCTTGGATCCAAAGTGACATTTTCTCACATAGCTGCGTGGTGTGTGCGCTTTCTGAACCAAAGCCAGTTTGGACTCTGACTTAAGCAAAAAAGTCATATTGGGCAAGATGGTATCCTGTTCCAGAGGACACAAACTGATCCCTCACGCAGACTTGTGCTAATGACACACTTATTGTGCAATGCTGGATCAAGACAGTGTGTGTATCAAGAGAGAAAGCAGGCATTTTGCTGGTGTGTTTGCCAAAAGCTGGAGAGGAGGCAAGCATATCTGCCAAGAAAAGGAGTGTGTGTGTGTGTGTGT
>JAABNY020000119.1:25084497-25095150 GCA_015164015.2 Brevimyrus niger
ACCCCCACCCAGTGGCAGACAGAGTGGAAAAGGCTTTGGCTGTTGACAGACCCGTCCTCCACTCAGGGAGATGCAATCTCCCTCATGCCCTATAACACTTAACATTGTTTTCAAAGCCCTTTATACCAAAGCAGAGACCAGTGAAAGCAAGTTTTTTTTTTTTTTTTTTTAAAAATCAGTTTTAGAGGGGAAAATGCTGTGGGGTAATTAACGCACCTTTGAGGCAAACACTTCAGTGAAGAATATGACACAGGTACGCGAATGGGGATCCCACCCGAAACTGCCGATAAACATCAGACTGGCGATTTGTTTTTAAACATGACTGTACACGCCGCCAGCCCCCACCGTCCCACATTCTCCACCACGAGCTCACGGCCTTAAAGCGACAGTCCCAGCCTACAGGGCTCGACAAAGTCCTTGGGGAAACTAACGGCTGCGTTAAACCCTAATGCACCTCTGCTCAAATTTTGGGAAGCTGGTGCGTGAGTAACTATTCGATGACAGCAAAAAAGTTAAGGTAATAGAACGGTTCATCAGACTAGGCAAACTGAACACCTCCAATTAAATGACCGCTGGAACAAACGGGGCTCGGTATCCTGGAGTATCGGTATCCTGGAGTATCGGTATCCTGGAGTATCGGTATCCTGGAGTATCGGTATCCTGGAGTATCGGTATCCTGGAGTATCGGTATCCTGATGTTCACCTTCAAATGACAAGCCTGGTCGGTGCCCTTTGGATTCTGTGTGCCCAACATGGCTGTACAGGCAGTAAACATGCGTTTTTCTTCTGCAGCATCTCAAAGTCACTTTCTGCATCATCCCAAATCCCTACATTCTGCTCTGGATAACGACAGTGCTGCCTGGCGCTAGAAGGACTGAAACGTCAGGCAGGAAACATGAGAAAACAACATAAACCCCTAAACTGGTGACGAATTTGCCAGGAATGCATGACGAGAATTTTTCTTAAACTGCCCCCTGGTCTTCTAAGACCTCCCAACTGCTTCTTCTTCCCACAGATCCTCAAGTTACGAGGTACAAATTACTAACATTCTACCTACTACAATCTGTAATACAGGTACTGGACAATTACATTATATTAAATCAATCAAGTATCCCTACAGATTAATGCAACAATTCATTGAAGAACCGTTTATATGTAATATACAGTTATAAAAACATATGGTTTGTTCATTTTATATTGCAAATGACATGAACCAATCCTGTGTGGTGCAGCAGCCCATTGCAGGACACACACACACACACACACACACACAGTACTCCAGCTCACTTAGGATACATGTTTTTGGACTGCCGGGGGAAACCAAACGATCAGGCATAAAGCCACACACTCACAAACTGCACACGCAGAAAGCAGTGGAGTGCAGTGGTAGAGATATCCACTGCGGTACCATGCTGCCCTCAATACTATGCCTGTGTGAAATTATGCATGTAAAATTGTCATATTAAAAGACCACAACAGTCAGTCGGACTGAGACCATCGATAAGTTTTGAGTCATAGAAAACAAAACTTGCAAGCTTTGCAATTTTACTGATGATTCTATTTCAACATTATCAAGCATACATGTTTTTTTTATTTTTTTTTTAAATCGGGCCAAAAACTTACCGCCACTGCATTTGCATGAGCTCTGCATGCAGCATGATTACACTTGTTTTTGCGGTTTGATTCAGTCATAGGCAGCGTTGGCACATTTGAGAGAAATTACCACAAAAATGAGTGAGAGGGAGCAGAGTAAATAACTGCTCACCAAGATACATCAGTCTTCCACTGTATGGAAATATTTCGGATTCCAAACAGATAAACTGGAGTAAAAGCAAGTGATTTGACATCACTGCCTTGTGTCCGTTGGTACAATGTGTGGCAACACCACCAACTTACCGGAGAGATAGAATTTCTATTTGGATACTTTTCCGCCGGGATTCCATGCGTGTGGAGTTTGCCAGAGACTGGGGTTTCCTGTAAGTATTCCCGTTTCCTCCCACAGTCCGAAAACATGCCGAGGCTAACCGGGGTTGCCAAATTGCCCATAGGTGTGTGTGGTTAGGTGAAAGGTATGCAAGTGTGCCCTGTGGTGGGCTGGCACCCCATCCTGGGTTATTCCCTGCCTTGCACCCATAGCCTCAGGTATAGACTCCCCAAAATACTGGACAGGAGGATAAGCGGTTTAAAAAAAATTGATGGATGGAAGTAACATTTAGTAGAATAGAGCACACAATTGTGCAGGACGACGTGAGCAACACAGAAAAGCAATGGATGGTTGGGGAGTCACTGGCTTGAGCTATTTTGCACACTCGCTACAACTGGCGACACACGTGGGGCTGCTGTCACGGCAAAGTGTGAGCGAAGCCGTTGCCAGTGGGAGAAAAATCGTGGGGCTTTTAAAGCATTCGGCACGTCCGTATCCTCACTTTATAGACAAGCTTCACTGGACTCAAACCCAAGGGTTCTCTTAAATAATGAGCAACTAGCAACTGTGGCTGTCAAGCCACCGCAAGCACCCCCCCCCCTCCCAAACCCCCACCTCTGGTGAGACCTTACAATGTCCCGCTTAGAGCCCCGTGATTTTCATAATGCGGAAAATGCGGATGGATTTGCGGAACTGAGGCGAGGAAGCGGCATTCTGTTATAAATGCGAAATCTGAGGATACTTTGTCGACATTTTAAACCTGTGAAATTTTTCCACATTTCACAATTGTCCAGATAGTGGAAAATACCTCAACAGTAAGCACAGCCTAGAGACATTAAAATAGGAAGGATTCTGCCACAGCCAAATGTGATCAAATGAGTGAACGCCGGCTCAGAGGTTCACAGGAACGCACCCCAAATGGGCTCTTTACGTCTTTTTTCTCTCCATTGCGGTGTAGCGACTCGTGATGCGCCGTTAATCCATGAGCACCCGGGACTTTCATTCAACCCTACTGTGACTGAAAATGTTCATTTTAATCAAGACAAAATGACGCCTAACCTGCTACCCAACCCACTCACGCCTAAATTGTGTATGCTGTAATTTATTTGCTTAAATTTTAACTGACCCATCCGCAAAAGACCCAAATATCGCTAAAAACAACTTTCCTTTACTCACAACTGCGGCTGACTGCCGGCACACACTTATTTCGGGTCGGCTCACGCGTCGCTGGTAGAAACCGCCAGACTTACAAGTTCGCGTATTTTGCGACAGCTCAGACTGCAACGATCACGCTGCTAACCAAGTGTCAGCAGTTTAAATAAAAAAGGTTAAGTGACATTTTGCAATTGTCTATCTATGGCTGTCTTTAAGGTAAAAGTAAAAATTAAACAAATAAAACTCACAACATATTAAAATAAATCTGAAAATTGGGGGAAAAAATGGAATGGAAAAAAAAAAAGAAGTGACTTCAGAGGGCCGTGTCCACCGCCTTAACATTCAGGCCTCCAGTCTGTGGCCTCAGGGGCGCCGGCCCAGCAAACCAGCTAAGGTAGCAGACTTAGCCCCAGGATGGAACGTGCTTTGTAATGCTGCAGAGCTGCTTCAGAAAACCACCACACCAGACAAACATGAACGCAAAACATGCAGATGCAGCGTGTGGCTCAGTGTGTCATGCGGGGGTCTAGTAGGGGCTGGGAATCGGATCCGATTCCACAAGGGGCCGAGTCAATTCAATTTTCATTCGCTTCAATTTTGTGAATTACGTAAACGCAACCTTACTCCAAGTTGGCTAACCATTTGTCACTAGTCTGATAAGAGGGTAGAAACGCCGTTCATGTACCATCTTCAGTCTGCTTTCCAGCTACTTTTCCCCATGGTCAATGAACAGTCAAGGCGTATTTGCGACACAGACCTGCAGCGTGTGGCATTGAGGCTGTAACCCCCCCCACCCCTCAACGTGGTCGGCGTGCTTGATACCAGTGATGAAAATGACATCACCGCAGTTGTGCATGCGGTCGTATGTCCGCAGCGTGAACCAGCCTGAGATTTGTGATATCATTGACATATCACCACAATACACAGCGCCTGCATCGCATACTTTGCATATGGTTTTGTCTTTTTGTCCAGCTCCTCATCATCATTTAAGTTTTAAAATTCAAACGTCTCCTTTCAGGCCCGAGCGCGTTGCTCTCATGCTACGTTCTGCCACTGCCGTCGAGCATCAGCGGCCAAGTCTGAAACGATCCTTTATTCGCTATTTGCACTGTTTTATTGCGTTACTCATTGCCACTTCCTCCCTCCCAATAAAACAAAAAACATGAGGAAGCCCATAATCCCATTCAGGATGATAACAGTTTCCTTGTGCATGTCCAATATAAGCTACGACAAGAGTCAGCCAAGCACATAGAGAATTTGGCCTCGCTTTCAGCAAATGGGCTTCTCATAGGGTACGACAGCAGGGAGCGAGGATTCTTCAAGCAGACACCTGGCAAGATCCCAGCGGGCAAGCAGAGTAGACAGAGACCATCAGACTCGCATCATCAAGTTCAACCGAGAAGAAATATCCCTCACAGCTCCATATTTGCTGGGAATTACCGCCAGTCTGAATAACCACACCGATCTGTAATCCCGCAGTGAGGAATCGTCTAAAACGCTGGTATTTCTGGCCCTACCCCAGCAGTGTTTTCATCTGCTTAGAGAGGGTAAAAATGGTCTTTGTGTGTAATCTTTGGTCCGGTTTTCTTTACGGTTGCGGCATGCTTGCGTCACTGGGTGAACCATTTGCGTCGTTTCCATTGTGTTTGCATCACATTTGCATCGTTTCCGTTCAAGTGGCATACAGGCCTCGCGTGTGAATATTACATCACCGCAAACACACATGCCGCGGTGAGGCCGCAGTAAGTGTGAACCTTTTGAAGCTTCCATCCCACAGTAGCTGCACGTCCATTAATAGCACCTCTACAACCACAGACTGACTTAACCAGGAACTAAGCATTTCCAGTATTACAGATGTTGCATCTGCACTCCACACTGGCAAACAGAATGCCTCACTATATGGACACGTGCAGTATCAGGGTGTCACATCACATGTACTTTCATGTAATCTCCAGGGATGACAAATCTCAGAAATTCATATATTAATTCACATATTGGAAATACATACAACTTTTAGCGTCACGGATGTCGCATCAAATGGACAGCCTTTTACGGGAGACTATAGGTTTTCCCACAAACTCAGAATTTTGAGGACGACTGTAGAAGAAAAGCATCGCATGTGTTAAAAATGTCAGGAAAGGGTTACAAGTAACAGAAAAGATAAATCCAGGCAGCCATGATACATAACATAAATAAATGAAAAGTGTGTGTGTGTGTGTGTGTGTGTGTGGGGGGGGGGGGGGTATTCACCAAAGAGATCTGCAATCTCTTCCCTAAAAAATAAACTATGTTCCAGCTCACATTTCCAGGCCCCCCCCCCCCATTGTTCAGCACATTCAGAGGGGGGAGCAGAGGGAAATGCAGAAGACTCGGAGCCGTGAAACGCAAAACGGGGCCACTGCCCCGCACTTAATGCGGCCGCTGCCACGCAGTTAATGCGACCTAAGTGGCTGGAGGTTACAGAACAAAAGAGGCTCAGAGGCAGGTATCAGCCCTGCGCCTGAGTGCCCATTAAAGTTAATGAGATGCCAACACAGGGGTCACCCCAGGCCATCAACGGCCAGCGTGCAGCAACAATGGCTGCCTAACACCTCACTAATTGAAGTAAGGGGGCAGTTTTTTTTCAGAAAGGCTTTATAAGACAGAGGTGGGGAGTGGGCAAGAGAGTTTCCAGTCTAACCTTTTCGGAGGACAAAGATTGAAAACTCGTGTTAAACTGAACAACCTTCTAGTCCTTACTCCTCCCACACACCCCAACATCTACAATCACTAGAGTTACTGGATGGATCAACAGGAGAAGTGAAAGCAAATGAATGTGGTTTTATCTGACTGCTCTGACTCCTATTCATTTATCGCACTAACTATAATTTATTGGCATGTAAATGTTACAGAATTAAAATAAAAGGCAAATCTCTAAAAAAAAAACCTGATAGGTAAATGCAGTTTTTGTCCATTAAAAAAGGAACATGGGAATAAATTTGGAATGGGAAACATTCATTGTCATTAAAATATGAGCACAGAGAATAATACTGGTCAGTATTAAGAATTGGAGGACTATAACCACCCTAAGAGCGGGTCTATCCGAACACCAAGTAGGAATGGTAGACACATTAAGACTACCGTAAAACCTGTATTTGTGCACTTCATGCCGGCTTCCGGCTTTGCGAGCATTTTTTTCTGGATGACTCTGGCAAGAACACAAACAGCTTGAGCACAACCTGACTTGAGACGTCAAAATAATAAATTGGGGGAAAAAAAAAAACAAGATCCTGCTCACATGTTAGGGATTTAACAAGCTCGATTTAATATTAAGTGGGCACGCTAATCAACTGTGCACACGGTTTAGTACATCATGTGGATAAAATATTTTAAAAACGTCTCTGTGGACCCTCCAGGGCTCCCTAAGTACCTTTACCAAATAGTGTCATACGTACACAGGCCCCATTGTGATTTTCTTCCGAGATCAAAAGTGTTACTGTTACCTAAATGGTTTTAGATTTACACACAAGCCTCACTTAGCTGGCACAGTGAAGCCATATATGTAAAATCTGCATTAATGTACCAGACCCCAAACTTGTGAAAACTAAAAACTAGCCACGAAAGCCAAGTTGTCTTGGTGTTTTAATTTGAGTTGTATATTTATTAATTATATCGCATGCAATTTGAACGCATACTCTCTAACACAGAGTGACGAGATCCACCCACAAAAAAGTCTCACTTTTACAGCAAAAATCATTGTAGAATATTTTTTTAAAAACTGAGCCCTTACCGTTTAATAATCACTGTATAACGTTCCTGGGAAGTTTTAAAAAAACAGTTTTCCCCCCCAGATGGTATCTGCAAGCCTCTCTTTCGAACCTCTGCCGGTGTTTCAATTTTAGGGTGATTCGCCTCAGATCTCCCAGGCACAGATTTTCAGCCATATCATGTTTTTAGCAAGTGGTAATCAAACAGAATTATCCTGCTCACCAGGCCCAGCATCTTACGTAAGTGCGCACTTACACTCACACTTGGCCTTGCTGCCTTGTAATAGTGCCCCAGCACAAGTGCCCCCAACCCAAAACACTGCATCTCTACAGTAGACCGCGATGTTGGTTAAATATTTGTCGCTACCCAACTTGTACAGCCTGCCCAATCTGTTCCTTCTGGGTCCGGTTCATGTACATGTGTGTGTCGGTCGCATCACTGACGCCACGTCTGTGTTCCATACTCGGGCACAGTTAGCGATCACACTATCCGTACTGAGCCAGAGTCCAAATGATCCAATACCCCAGCCATCAAGGGGGCCAGGGCATGGTTAAGTGTACTGTGCCTGGGCATAGTATGGAGCAATCACACTAGTCAAACAAACTGGACTTTGGGGGTCAAACGTGTTTGGGCATGGTACGGATCGCCTAGTGTGAGTATACCCTACACCCAAAGTCACCCCTTTCATTGCAGTCACCAAGTACCATTGCTTCAATTTTGATGGGATGTCTGACAGATTTTCCAGATCTTCACCCGCACAACATGTCTGCAAAGTTCGGAAAAGATCAAACAAATAAGTTTTGATTTATCACGTTGACCAGAGAAAGTATCTAAAGTGCTCAGGCAATGCAACAATCCAGGTATATATGCCGTTTAGACCACATCCATATCGCTATTCTAGTAGTTGGTATTAATATGTTCTCCACTGGCCCAACCATTAATTCCATATGGAGAGTCTGCAGGCTTTTCTAAAGAGCTGACGACCTCTTGCGGGCAGACATACACCCTCGACCCTTCTGCCCCATTGTGTCCTCATACTCTCGGTTTCCTTAAAGAAGTCTCGACCCCACTGGATGTAAAACCAGTAAATCATACCGTTCTCATCTAAAAAAAAAAAGAGTGCCATAGGCAGGACTTGCATGTAAAACAAGAAGCATCTGGAAAACACAACTTCGAAACCCAGACACTCTCAACTCTAACTCCATCTCTCGGAATGGTTTGATATGTGATCTCCAAACATATGCAGAAGAGAAGTCATAATCTACGAATAGAAGTCACAAATACATATTCAGAAATCCTCTGTGTGCACTCCAGGAAAAACAGCGAAGCTCCAACAATATTTCCCATAATCCCCATCCTTCAGCGACAGAACATGCCGCAGCTTCTCACCTGAGTGCTGTAGTCGGGACGTGATGCAGAGGGCTTACAAGAATAACTGGGTCCCAATCACAACGTCTACAGATGCCTTTCAGATAATATGCATGTCTGGTCCCAGATAAAAGCAGGGGCGGATAAACTTCTCTGGGGGGCCTAGGCTGACATAGGTAGGGGGCCTGCTATGGTGGCCATTTGAGGTATTTTCTTTTTAGAAGAGAAACAAGAGAAAATAAAAATGATGGAATTACAATACGCCAATTAAAGCATGAGGAGCCAGCACTAAAATTAACCTATCAGGATGGGGGCTGTTGGTGATATTTACTGACCAGGAGGAGGGAGGTATTGCTCCAGTGGACTTTATCGGTCAAATTTATGAAGTTTAACCATTCCCTCTTTTGCCACTGCCATAGGCCACAGCCTAGGATAGACTAGCCCTAACTCTGCCCCTAAGGCTAAGCTCAGTCTTGAATTCCTGCATACTTTCATTTTATCCTATTCTCTCTACTTCTGTCAACAATTGGTCTCCCACTCTAGTGGGACAGTATCAAAGACACGGGAGATATAATGTTAGTCTTGTATCCTTCTGCCATTTTCTTTTACCGTAAGACTACTTGTGCCATCATGCTTGGCAGAGAAACAACCAGCACCCTACCACCAGAATCCAGCGTGAAACGAAAGCCGGGTACCATGAAGCCATTGCAGTTAGGACGGGGGGTAGCTTTGCCTATTCTGTCTTATGGCAAGTCCATCCCTGGATGAAAATGTCTGGATTGGTTGATATTCAAAGATTTGTGTGCAATCACACAAGGCCAGCTTGCACTCTGCAGTCGGACCTCCAAATGAATACTGATTTAATATCCCTAATGACCTGATTGACTCAAACATGGAAACCCATCTCTGACAAGACTCCAGCTGGCCAGACCATGACCGCGGTTGAATCACTGGCTTCCTCACAATACAGGAACTTTACTAATGAGGCTGTTTAGCGTGTTTTCAGGCGCCACGCACTATGGATATAAAGTGTGTTTAACGTCGTTACGAGTGGCATCTTGTTTTTTTTTTTTATGTCAACTCGAAAACAACCAATTCACACCGATCAGCCATTAATATATTTGGATACCTTCGTCACTGCATTTCATCACTTCACATAATGTGCGCCACAGTTTGGCACGCAAGGCCAGTGCACCCCAAACACGCGCACTTGTAAACAACTTCCATAATTTTACCAGGGCAGTAACAAAAGCGATTCTGATGCAAAGCTCATTCCACGTCCATCTTTGTTTAGTCGCCGATGAACAACTCCGGCACACGCTTTCCAACCCTTCCAAAAAAGATGCATCCCCCCAGAACACAAAGGCAAACGATCCATACTAGTATTCCATTACCTCGTGGCCAACTATAACAAAATAATGCAAATCTGCCATCCCTTAGCTGAACAAAGGACTGACTGCGCATATAGACGTTACTTAAAGGGAAACATGGCGCTCCGATCGCGGCTCTGCTGCCAATTTTTTTTAACCCGTGCACGATGAGTGTTTGACAGAGGGGGCAAATAGCCCATTCCGTACATGAAGGTGCGGCACTGAAATAAAAGATGCATGCATTCATGCAAATGCCACTCACCGTCCTGGCTCCGGGGGACAGCGATCCGTTGGATAGGTAGGAGCCACCGAGATCCGGAATCATTAGAAACGGATAGCCTGGATAAGGGGGCGTCTTAAAAAGACCTCCATCTTGCTGTCTTCGTAACACTTAAGGGCAGAGAAAACACTAGGTGGATTTTTTTGTTTGAAAAAATGCTGGAATACAACGATAAAGTAAACGATCTGAGCGGCAGAAGTTGGACCTACCTTCAGCAAAATACTCTCTCTGTCTCTCATAACTTTCCGTGTCTGGTCTGGAATGGGGCCCCCTCTCCGCCTGCTGACACAAGCAAGGAGCACGACGAGGAAAAACACGCAGAGTGAAACTTCGCTGCTCTTTTCTTGGAAGGGAAATGTGGTGCAAAGTGCTTCGATCAGCCAGTCCATCAACAGACTTACCTCGGAATCGGACGAACTGCTGTTATTTTCCGATTCGTTGACCAGGGACGACTTGACGTCGTCCAGATCCCTCTCGGCGGACACATGCTCGGATGTTTTCTCCTCCTGCTCCCCTTCGTCTTTGAAGGAGATGAGCTCATCGTTAGCCCCCAAGTCATCACCACCGCCTCCGTTAAGTTGTGGCATCTTGCGAGTGAAAACTTATCAATAGTTCGATCCCTTATCCAAAATGCTTTTTCTGAAAACTGGTCATGCGATATCCACAATGTTTCTCCAGATTCAGACAGTTCCTTGTCCGCCGTGTCTAAACTCCCCCCACCCTCGACTTGGAAAAAAAAAATCACTTTAAAATAAATAAAGCATCGTTTTCCCCATAGCTGGAAGCTGGGCACACTTGCAAGTAATCCA
>JAABNY020000119.1:25145971-25157536 GCA_015164015.2 Brevimyrus niger
TCTAAAATATATGAAAGTCTAATGTTTATCAGTACATTACAGAAAATAATTAACTTTATCACAATATGCTAATTTTTGGAGAAGGACCTGTACATTTCATATTTATAGCTTAAATATTGATTTCAAATGTCTTTTTTTTTTATTTAAAAAATATAAAAATGATCCTTTTATCTGTTTTATTTTATTTGTGTAACCCTTTGGATTTGTATTGTAGTTGTTGAGTTCCATGTCACCTCACAGGATGAAGGTCAGGTGACCATGTTGTCACTAATTCACAAGTCATACCTCAGCTGAAGTGAATCGTGTGTAGACAGGCCGCGTCTCTGCTACACCAAGAGTGCGTCCTGCTAACCAGGCCATTTAGTCATACCTTAGTAGCCTGCCCATTTTCTGTCCAGGTGGCCTTCACCACTAAGATCTTCCACCCCAACATCAACAGCAACGGTAGTATTTGTCTGGATATCTTGCGCTCCCAGTGGTCCCCAGCCCTCACGGTCTCCAAAGGTAAGACCCAATCGCTGCTCCTGGTCTTGGAGGTCTGTGTTCATGCCAAGCCACCCTCAGTCTGGACCTGTGCTTTGGTCTGATGCAGTCCTGCTGTCAATCTGCTCGCTGCTGTGTGACCCGAATCCCGACGACCCGCTGGTGCCCGAGATCGCCCACACCTACAAGGCAGACAGAGAGAAGTGAGCGACGTCCCGCTCTCCGCTCTGGCTCGTTCACCTGTCCCCATGCCCAGTGACCTCTCCAGGGCTAGGTGACATGACATTCCCCTCATCGAGTCTTCCCACAGAATGTGTATGACATGCAGGCCCACGTGTCTCGAATTCAGTGCAGGACTCGAATTTAGGTCTATGAAGCATTTGAACCTGTGACCTTCTGGATAAATGCTGGTTTCTCTGCTCCCAGTCCCAGTTGTTGGGCATTGTTGGGTTTGGGAGTAGAGCAGTGTTTGCAGAAGAAAGGGAAATGGGGGAATTATTATCGTGTGGTTCTCATACAGTCGGAATACATCTACTGTTTGTGTTATTTGGCTTCTTTTGTTTATTCTTATTTGTCAGAGGCTCTTGTCCAGAGCAAATTAGAATTAAAGCAAAATTAAAAGGTGAAATGTCTGCTTTGGGTTTTATGGTGGGAGTCTGGCTAGAAATGTGTTGTGTGGCCTCTTAACCCCTTCGGTGTTTGAGGTCAGTAACATAGGATGACCATTGTGTCCCTTTCAGGTACAACCGACTGGCTATGGAATGGACACAGAAGTATGCCATGTGAGGAAGGGACCTGGTGTCAGTGAACTGAAGAGCTGGGAATACAAAACATTTTAACTGTGAACACTGGCAGACGGAACGGACAGACTGAGCTGTTGGGGTCAGGAGTGGAAATGCAGGACCAACCGTGTCCTGTAGGGGGCGTTTCCCCCCCCCCCCAATACACCCTCCAGTGCATCTCATTGGCTGACACTCACAGGTCTGCCATGTGAGGACAGCAGGACACCTTGCCAAACTGCAGCATGACCTTTGACCTCCTGTGAGTGCCATGGATTGCCCTCCATAGAGACGCAATTGGCTTTATGATTGTTAACTTTATTATAAATATTTATTTAAATAGAGAAACTGTGATTATGTTTGTGATGAGTGATTTTCTGCAATGGTCACTAGGCGGCTCTCATTTCTTTCACACATTAGCTGTAACTATGTGTGTGTCACCACAAAGCTGTGAACATGTATGAGGGTGTGTGTGTGTGTGTGTGTGTGTATATGTCTGTGTGTTTGTGTGTTATCGCATGACTGTGTGTGTGTGTATGTTACCACATGGCTGTGAATGTGTGTGTGTGTGTGTGTGTGTAGCTGTTACTGGGTATCTTTGGCACGATGACAGCGTGTTTCTGGTATGGTTCCACTGAAATGGACTTCCTCAAAACTAATTACGGTAAGTTTCCTGTATATCTTGCCCCGTGATTTATATAGCATCCATTAACGTTGGAATCTCCACACAAGGGATTTTATATAGTTAAAAAAAATCATAAATGTGCATACAGTAGCATATCCACAGCTGCCCATTATAACAAGGAAAGATTTCAAACACAAATATGTAACACTGTTCTGCCTGCGTTCCTTTGTTTTTCGGTTGATTTTAGGTTCTAAGACTGGTTGCCATGAGCAGACGTCTCCTGCCTTGTGCTCCAGTTTTGGTTTCATCAAATGGGCTGAAGCCCCTGTCAGTCTCAGTGCTTGTTGTTGTGAATTTCTTTCTCCAAGTTTGTTTTTAAAATGTATTAATTGGGACATAAATCCACAAAGAATTAGTTTCATATTTTTGTAGAGGGTTCTAGCGTTGACCCTTCTGAATTTCTGACCACAGTGTGTGAGGGAACCAAACGTAGTTAAGCCAGGACTCCCAGGGCAGGACCTGGACTAGACTATCTGCCTGGAACTGTTGTTAAACTGTTCCCAACAATGCATGGGCTAATGTAATCATATCTGCAAAGGGCCAGTGTGTTATCCCAAATACCTGCATACACATCGGCCCTTTGTGGATAAGATTGCCCACCCCTGGACTAGACCATATCATGCCTAAACATGAAACCCCCACCACACATTTCAGAACAATGGCCGGGTCATTTTCTCTAAATTTAGAGAAGTATCGATGAAGTATAGTCAAAATCGGGATTATCAGGAGTTTTCACCAAAATAAACATTTTTTTTGGCCAAAAGTATGTGGACACCCCTATTAATTCCGTGCATTTTTTATACCCGCTAGCCGTATACGGCAATTTTCGCCAAAATTGGAAGCCTACAGCCTTCCATACCGAAATGTTTTTCACGTTTTGTCACTATCTGGAGCTGCCTTCGGAAGTGCATAACATTTCGAAAAACTACGAGTTCCACCGCCGGCCGACAGAGGGCAGTACCGCACCACATATTCGCTAAGGTACAGGAGGAGGGTTTGTAGCCAGCGAGAAGTTCTTCTAAGGCTCAGCCCTCCCTTCTCTGTTCCGTCGCTTGCTTCTCCGAATTGCACGCCGCGGCAGGGTCAGTGGTGCTACCGGGATGGCTGTGAATCTGAGCAAAAACGGTGCCGCGCTTACGGCTGCCTACAAAGACGTGGTGGACGAGAAGTCGCAGACCAACTGGTGAGAAGCCGCGCGCGGGTTTGAGATGCTGGTGTGTCTTGATCCTACAGCCATGTCACATCAGACCTCTGGGTTTCCTGCTTCCTCGTGCGGGTCTTTGTGTCTGGTCCTTCGTTCTGCATGACACGTATAACATAAAATGCATATATGCCATGGTATACGTATTGTGAATCTGCAAATATGTGTGCGTACATGCATGCATGTATGTATGTATGTATATATATATGTGTGTGTGTAGGCATTTCCTTTTTTCCGAGTGACTTCCTGTTTTTGAGCAACAAATCTTTCCGTGGTTCTATCATTTAAATCGAATGATCTGCATAAATCAATTGAAAGCAGTCCAAATGCATTTAGAAGCACTGGCTAGATAACACTCAAAGGGCTTTGTATGTGTTTCTGTTTGTCTGCGTGTGTGCGTGTTTATGTATGTAGTAAGATTGCTATACTTCAAGAAAGAGTGCATTTCTCTTGCGCCCCTCCCTTTATTGCGACAGGTGACGAAGCAGAGTTTCTCGCTGTTCAAGTAAATAGTTTGCTTTACTTTATGTGCTTGTATTTTGAGTCATAAAATTATCAACGTGTCCTGCTTTGTTACTGACCAATACATGACGTGTGCCCTTCTACCTCAGAGTAAAAGTTGTATCCCTGTTTCTTACTACGGATACGACAAAAAAGAAATAAGAGCACGTTCTGGATCGGGTCCCCTGTCCCCCTTAGGGGACACATGCATTGGATACAACGTCTGAGTGATGTACAGTTGCAAAGTAAAATGCGTTGCTTTTAGAAAACAGGTGTGGATTCTAATACAGGTTTTAATTGTATTGAAGGTTTTGAAATAATATTCAGTGCTGGAGCGTTTGAGCCTCAGAAGAAATCAGAAAGTTTCTCACATCAACCCCCAGTTTTATAGGATTGTGAGGAAGATAGTGACTTTCCTTGCACTTTTTTTTTTTTTTCGTAATAATGCGCATTGTTACCATAGTAGCATTAAACCTACCAAATCACTTTAACTCACTTTTCCCCTTGTGGCTTTGCCTACGTGTGTGTATTTTTGTATCTCTGTGTAACTTGCTGTAGTGTATATTTGAGTACGCAAAGTTTAAATATGGAAACAAAATGTACACTGAGAAGGAACTACTGTATGTGGGGATTCCACACACCGCAGCACAGGGGCAGAGGAAGGAGTACCGCTCTCCTAGGCAGATGCATGCTGTCCTCTCTCAACTGCTTACATAGACTGGCAAAGTCCAGTTTATTTTCACTCTGAGACCTGTAGTCTAGGTGCTTGGCTTAACTTGCTGACCTGTTACAGGTGGCTGTGAACTCCTTGTGCACAGTCCAGGTCCAGTTCTGTTTTTTTTTAATCTTCTTAAAGTCCTGTGTTCCGTCATGTGTCTGCGTCATAGTTTAGACGTTTCAGTTCACTCTTAGTAGAAAAATTGGCTGCTATAAGGAGATTCCGCTAAAATGGATGAGGTATGGTCTTCATCAGTAGGTGGTCTGGCTAAGCTCTGTGCTGAGCTCTATGCTGGAACTTTTTATAGTCAATCCCTTGCGTGTATTTCAGCTACTTCCCCTGCAGTTGCACCTATGTGCCTGCGGTGTTGTCAGAGGGGTGCTGGCCTGACACACAGCTACGCTCTCCTGATAGCCCGCTGCACTTTCTGTGAGGGGCAATGGTTTCCGAAGCTCCGAATTAGGCACCGTTCTGTGTTGCCCTTTTTGGCTTTGAATGTCTGAGGAATTCTTAAAAAGTGGTCGTCCTGCATCATGTTAATGTTTTCTGTGTTTTCTCTGTGTTTTTATTTTATTTTATTTTGAAGGGCCTTATTCACATATGAGGGCAACACCAATGACATCCGATTGGCTGAGAAAGGAGGTAAATTGTTACATTGCTGTGTTCTTGTATCCGTCGATTAAGCTCTAGCTAAATGGCTAGAACTTAGCAATTTCCCTTCATTATACTGTTCTTGCTCTCCGTTCTTGTTTGCGTTTATGAATTCTCAGGCGTGTTTGGTCGTTTGCTCTGGTTGTCTGCTTTTCAGAGGGAGGTCTGGAGGAGCTCGTGGAGGAGCTGAGCAGCGGGAAGGTCATGTACGGCTTCTGTCGGGTTCAAGACCCAAACTCCGGCCTGCCCAAATATGTCCTTATTAATTGGGTAAGTGCCTCAGCTACACCTGCCATGTGAATCGCCGAGAAACTGCAGTCGGTTAAACTGGCGTTAGGTTCGGTTTGCTGTCGTCTAAGATTTAACCCCTTCATGTGAAGTTTAGTATGTGTTTATGCAGTTTAATTTGGGTGTTTGTGTGTGTGTGTGTGTGTGTCTTTTAGACTGGAGAAGGTGTTAAAGACGCCAGGAAAGGACAATGTGCAAATCACGTCAGCTCCATCGCCAAGTTCTTAAAGGTACGGCGCAATCTTGTAACTCGTAGATGTTGTACGTTGTCACGTTTACATATCCCCCCCCCGCAAATGGGGGCATTACAGTGGCTTTCTGTTAGCCACTTGATTGAATTGCAAGCTGTGTGTTACCATTAGCGTGCCTGAGGATTGATGTGGGTTAGGGTTTCCAGCCCGTCCACAGGATGTAAGCAGCTAGCGCTTTTGCTGGAGTTAATCCCTCAAAGTGAAACTATCTCGTGTCGCATTTCATGTCCTTGTGACCAGCCTTCCTGTGTAGTTTTTGGTTTCCATTTTTGTTTTATGTGGTGCTTTTGTCTGTTAGACGAACTGTTCCTCATATTGATACAATGAAAACTTTATTAAATTAGTACATGCAGTGTGTAAACTGTTCCCCCTAGGCTATTTTAATTTTACGTAGTGGCTGAATTTTATTTTTACACACACACACACACACACACACACACACACACACACACACACACACACACACACACACACACACACACACACATTATATATGTGTATATATAATTACTCCATTAATCAGTGGATTACTTGATTATTAATATCATTGATAGAGATGGTCTGAAATACGTCCCAGACCTTGATATGGACCGTTTTTGCAAGATAGTCAATATTATTCACTTCACACGGGTGCAGTCATAATGTTTTGGCCCATCTGCATATATGCCATCCTCCAGATAGTATCTTCAGCAAATTTCAGTGGTGTAATTAAAGGGGAACTCGCTGTGTGTGTGTGTGTATGTGTGTGGTGTCCGGTGCTTTTCCCGTGCGTGATTGACGTCGCTCATGCTCCGTCCATGTCTGCTAAGCCGACTGTGTGACAGTGTCATGTGATGAGCAGGGCGCCCATGTCACCATCAACGCCCGAGCAGAGGAGGACGTCGAGCCGGAGTCTGTCATGCAGAAAGTTGCCAAGGCCTCAGGGGCCAACTACAGCTTTCACAAGGAGTCCAATCGCTTCTGTGACACTGGCCCTCGGGTCCCTGTGGTAAGGAGTACCCCCCCCCCACTCGATGCCACACTCTTCTTGCAAACCTTTAGTTATTGGGTCAAACATTTACTTTCATAACTGAGTATTGCTATTGAAGGCCATGAATTAACATCTCAGTTGAACACTCTGATGGCTTGGAGGAGAAGCTGGCTGTTTACAGAGGGTGATTGAGCTGAAGCTGCGGATATCCAGACCAGGGGCCTGTTTCACAAAGCAGGATTACATGCTTAGCCAGATAACTTGCCAGATTTAAGGTAGTCTGGGCTAAATAGACCTTATTTTCATTGAGTTACATTTAGCCCAGGCTACCTTAAATCTGGCAAGTTATCTGGCTAAGCAAGTAATCCTGCTTTGTGAAACAGGCCCCAGGGCTTCTCCAACTTCTCTGAACATAAAAACGCCAACCTGTTTCCTCAGGGATCCGTCTATCAGAAGACCAATGCTGTATCAGAAATTAAAAAAACCAACAAAGACAACTTCTGGGCTCAGGCTGAGGTAAGAGGACATCTTGACCACCAGATGGTCCATCCCAGAATTCAGAATTAAACTAACCAATTTGCGCTTTTATTAAATGAATACAATGTGTTTTGTAGCTGTGTTTGTTTGGCCTGGTTTAGTTCTGTTTGTGCTCATTTGGTGTTTTGTCCTTTTGGAAAAACTGAATATGGTAGAGGAATGTTGACTGACATGCCCCTAGTTGTTTCAGAGGATGGGTTCAGAGGTTGCTCTGTCTGCAGAAAGATGAGGAGAAGCGAAGGGAGGAGGAGCGTAGACGGGCGGAGCAAGACCAGCAACGTCTGGAGAGTGAGCGCAAGGCTCGGGAAGCGAGGGAAGCCGCAGAGCGTGAGAAGCGGGACAAGGAGAGGGCCAGTCAGATTGAGCAGCAGAGGTGAGACTGCTTCCCCCCGAATCGAGGTAAAGAAATCGCCGCATTGGTGCCAATAACCAGGTCTGACTTTCCTGGGGGTGCGGGATTACAGGAAATACCAGCAGCAGCAGGAAGCAGAGAGCAGAAAGCCAGACGCAGAGGAGCAGGTGAGTGCCATTTCTGTCCCCATGTGCACGCTGTATTCTTGGTGGTCCAATGATGCAAGTGGGCCTAGACCAGGGGTGGGCAATCTTATCCGCAAAGGGCCGCTGTGTATGCTGGTTTTTGCTGCAACTCCCTAGTTAGGTCACTGATTAGAGGGCTGATTGGCTGGTCCTCACACCTGGGTTTGAACAGCTGACCTACTGGTTATCCCAGAAACCTGCATGCCCACCGGCCCTTTGCGGATAAGATTGCTCACCCTTGGCCTGGACACTTGGGTCATGAACACACAAGCAGGCATATTTAAAAGCACTGTTTTCAGCCTGTGTTTTAGTTAGAGTTGTTTTTCGCAGCCTGTTTTAGTTTTAATCTAGTCTTTGTATCAAGCTGTCATTTTAGTTATGTGTCTTAGTCACGGCCATACTCATTTTAGTCTATTCAAGTTTGTCAACTAAAAGTCTAAGCATTTTAGTCAGAATTATCCATGACTATTTTAGTCTAGTTTTAATCAATGAAAACTGATGACATTTTAGTTAATGAAAATTGTATTTTAGTCTCTATTTTTGTGATGTAATATTTTACCTAGTCAATATAGTAGAAGTATCTAGTAGAATAGACAAGGTTCTTTATATTATTGTTACCTTATAGACTCAGGAATATTATATATTCATTCCAGACACGGAAAACACTCTGATTCGAATTTATAACATTTATTTTGCCAACCAAACATGTTTGAACTTAGAAGTGCACACAAATTTAAACAAAATAAACAGTGTCCATCTAGCTTGAAAGTTTAGATTGCCAGGATTCAAGACAACTTGAGAGCTGTTGTGCTCAGTTTGCTACTTAGCTTTAGCTTGGTTAAACGCCTTCATAGCTTCAAAGTGTTCCCTTTGCCCACATATTCTTATCAAACATCTCATCAGAAAGATGTTTTGTACAGATCGCCAAGTGTCCATGCTTATGAAATATATTTTTCTCCGAAACGCCTAAGGTTAGCAAGATAACATCTATTGCTAATGATAACATGTTAACCACAGTTGGCATGAGCTTTCTAAAATGGAAAGTAACGTTGCATTAATGTCTTTACTTAACTCTTTTAAGGATATTTTGTGGCCACATTTCTCCACCGCCAACTGTGCACCCGAATGGGAGACATAGGAATGAAACAAATACTGCGTAATAATAATAACGCGATTAAACGAGAGGAAATAATGTCTTGTATCGTTTTCGTCAACGAAAATTAAGAGACATTTTAGTATAGTTTTTTATTTTGTAAAGCAAATTTAGTCTCGTTTTAGTCAACAATATTACACGATATATTTCGTTAGTTATCGTCACATGACCAACATTTACGTTGGTCTAGTCTCTGTCACAAAGGTTCGTTGAGGAAGATATTCAGTCAAAAATGTAGTTGCCAAAAACAACACTAGTTTCTGTGCAGTTCAGTTAATCTTGGTATAGCACCCAGAGTTCTTAATACACTGGGTGGTTGTAAACAATGGCAGAAGTTCAGTTGTAATGTTGCACAGAAACCTTAAATTCACAACTTAAACCAAAATAGCCTCATGGGAAAGCCGTTGGAGGGAAATGGTTAGGAAACATTGTTACTTGGTTCATTTCATTAGAAAATGCCAGACAGAAGCATAAATAGAATGAAGAACATCGTAAGTTACAGTATCTGTTTCATTTCATTGAAGGCTAATATCTTTAAAGGAGAATCTTTCCAGTACACTTTATATGGTTATTAGATCCACATTTTCATTTTACAGTATGGGTTTTAGATTTATCATTTTACATGCTGAGGGCAGTTTTTATGAATGAGTTGGGGGGCGGGTGGACAATCAGGCAGTTGGGATTAAATAGTGTTTCGAACTACCTGTTCAATACATGCAAAGGTGTGTAGATTAAAAAAAATATGTTTGACATTCCTATCTAGCCATTTGAAAGCATTGAAATGCAGCTTGTACTTACTTTGAAATAGTATTTTTCATGGAAATTAATAATCTGTGCATCACTGCAAGCCATGGGTAATCTTTTTAAAACACTCAGTCTAGTAGTCTCAGTCGATTAATCATGATTAATTACAGCCTGTTGTAATTAACTGGATTAATTTTAAACCTGATGAACAAATTGTAGTATTTGCTTGTATTTTGTGTTCCAAGAGGACAGAAATACATGTACCCTCTTGGAACAAAGAAAGGCATAAGAAACTGGTAAGAGGAATCACACTATTGGTACATAACATGTGTCACACGGTTATGATAGCTGAAAGCACTAAGTCGCTAACATGATTAGTAGCTATGCTTTTAGGAAACGTTCCCCTGTTCTGCTTTTAAATTTTAATTTTCCGCTGCAACTTTGCACCTTCCTTTTTGGAATGAACAGAGAACACGCAAGTTCTCTGCATTTAATGTCTTATTTTAGGTACCAAGTTTGCATATATATATTTCTTTTAAAGACAAGTTTTTACAGTAGCAATCAAAATTAGAAAACGAGTAACTGTAGAAAGTAAGCTAGATAATTTAAGACAAAGCAACGACAAAGGTAGGTTAGGCTATTTCAAGGCGCTAATGTCACCTAGTCCATCGTCATCTGTGGCTCTCCTCGCATTGTCGAGTCTCTGGTTGTCCTCTCTCAAGACGATGCTGCATTGCAGCCGCCTGTGGTGGTACTTCAGTTCTGCGATGACTGACTGCATTTCGTCCACTTTCAGTGTGAGGTGCCCCCGCACAGCCGAGACTTTAATGGACCCTCATGCACAATTTGTGTCTTTCTTCCGCCATTTTGCGAAGTGGTTCAGCAAGCAAATTTGTATCGACGCTTTAAAAACATCGAGTAGTTCGAGTAACTGTCAAGCTCTAAAACGGATAGACCGTGAGTAAGAACCAGAAGATAACAGGAGGGAGGAAACTCCATAGTTAGGAGTCCAAGGTCGGCAGGCTGACCAACTCCTCCTGCGCATTCTAATGAGAAACAGGCCAGAGAGTAGTGTGTGTTTATACGGTTTCATATTTTGTTACTCCATCTGCATATCATCCTGCCGTCTGTATGTTAGCTCTCTATTCAGCCATTTATAAGAGTAGTAATTATAATAATGACATTCATTGATCCCCGGGGGGACATTTTCTCTTGGCCTGCTCTCCATCACACACAGTAGGTGAGAGAAAGTTCGGCGGTGATGGCATTAGAGCCTCGCTCACGGGTCCCCAAACGTGGGCTATTCTGCTGAAGGCCGGGCTCGAACCGTCAACCTTCCACCCGAAGGCGCAGAGGCTCGGTCCCGTGAGCCGAACGCCGCCCAGTGTTCCGCTCTGTGCTGACCGGTTCTCTGCCGTAATCCATGGCATTAACTAATTTGGCACCTGCCATGCGTGGAGAACATCCAGCGGCGTCAAGGAGAGAATGGCCGCTGGGTCATTGCGGGCGCCAGCAGACAGCCATGAAAACGGAGGCGGTGAGATGCGTGTCGGTGCGTCGTCAGCGTAGAAATCGAAATGAATGATTTGATGCTTTTGTATTATTCCTGAAGGCAGCAGGTAGAGAGAATAATGAAGGTCTCAGCACTGACACCTGAAGTACTCCAGATTTACTCAGAATCTTTTGCCCCAAGAATATCATCACGCAGTCTTCCTCCGCAGCATGGTCTTATTATGCATGTGTGCAGGTGCCTGTCCAGCACGGTCATGCGCGTGTGCAGGTGCCTGTGCAGCACGGTCATGCGCGTGTGCAGGTGCCTGTGCAGCACGGTCATGCGCGTGTGCAGGTGCCTGTGCAGCACGGTCATGCGCGTGTGCAGGTGCCTTGTTCACTGTGTGTAACACCAATATGGCCTCTTGTTCCCAGGAGGAGCAGAAAGAGTCCTGTGCCACACATGGAGACTCGGCTAAAGCCAGTGTGAGTACTCCAGTGTTGCCGTCATCCTCATTGTTGCCGTCATCCTCATTGTTGGACACTATTATTAGGATAATAGGTTGCGAAACATAA
>JAABNY020000119.1:25165075-25191512 GCA_015164015.2 Brevimyrus niger
GTTGGTGTGGTGTGGGGTGGTTGTGGGGGGGGGGGGGGGGGGGGGGGGGGGGGGGGGGGGGGGGGGGGGGGGGTTAGTCATTGGAGCAGCAGGGATGGCCAGCAAGGGCGGGCAGACAATGCTGCCAACTCTGGTCAGCTGCTGTGTGATTTTCAGTTAAAGACAAGTCTGCACACTCGCTCACATGTATGTAAGTTTTATTACCTTGTAAATAGTCTGTAGGGTTTACAAACTATGCCAAAGCTTTAGATACAGCTAATTTTAGGTTTGTAGTGGAATAAAATAGATTTTCTGTAGGATTTCTTGTGGGAGCCTGAGAGTGAGAAAGCGTGAGCGTCACACCAGATGTGTGGGACTTGACGGCCCTGGGCAGAGTGAGCTCATAGTGTGAGTGAGTTGGGGCTTCATTGCGTTTGGTCCTTTTAAGGACTACAAATGAAAGTGCATCCCCTCTTTTTAAATGAAGCCAACTCATTTTTTTTTATATAGGTGAGCATTTTTGGTGGCTAAAATGCATTTTGCTGCTGCCCCTAGCTATAGTTGGGCAATATATTGACAAAATATCGTTTGGTTATTAGGAACATTCATATTGTCATCGGTTTGAATATCATGAGTATTGTGATATGGCCCAGACACTTGTTTTCTTGCATACGTAACAGTTTTAACACATACTATTTACACAATTCCATCAAGGTATGAGTCTGTTGTTGGCGTAATTTATCATTATACTTGTCCCTTGCTCCATAATTATTAGTAAAAGAATTTGGTTGTAATGATCAGAAAACTCAAAACCACCTGCTATATCTTACTGTGTTCTACATATGAATTTTACAATATCGCGATAAAAAATGGTTTTTAAGGCGTATCGCCCAGCCTATCGCGACACAGCTCGGGAAGAGACAAGGACTTTATTTGCAGACATACTGGACCTTTCAGATGGTGACAATAACGGAGCTGGGGAACACAGGGAGGCCAGGCACATATACACCGGGAACAGGGTTGGCAGAAAAGAGACAGATGTGGCGGGGCAAGACATGAGGACTGGGAACAAGGTGATTATGGGATTACCAGTGACTGCTGATGGCCAAACGGGAACAAGACGGAAGCAAGTCATGAAATAGCCAAGTTCGTTCCCGGGAACGTGGTTTGCGGTATATTCAATTTGTCACCTTTTCATATTTAGAAACTTTAAGGACATTTAAGGAATTTTAAGCAAAAATGGAACATTGAAGTGAAAAAGAGCGAATTATATCATAATAATTATTGATATTGTCTGATATAAAAATATCATGGCATTTTACCATATCTCCCAGCCCAACCCTTAACAGCCCCACTTCACAAAAATCCAAACTACCCCTGATTTAGAACCAGCTGACTGACATTAAAAATCTCCACAATGCAGCAAAAATGTTTTTTTTTTTTCTTTCCTTTTTTACAGCATTTTCTGGTTCTTCAATTGTGTTTATACACATTAGTCATAGCATGACTGCTTCATTTACGATTTAATAAAGATATTATGGGTATTGTTGTAATTGCTGCTGTCTTTTGTGAATGTCTAGTCCAGAGTTCTTTGGCAGCATGCTTACAGTGACATCACGCTGTCCAATGCATGACATTTCACTTGGTGATGTGAGGCTGGCTCGCATGCAGCTGCTCAGCCGTGGAACCCCATTCCATGAAGCTCCCCATGCACTGTTTTCATGCTGGGGTTAATGCCAGAAGAAGTTTGGAAGCCAGCAGTTATTCAGTCAACAGAATGTTGGAGAATTTTACACACTGTGCGTCTCAGCTCTCCATGACGCTGTTCTGTTATTTTATGTGGTCTGTCACTTCATGGCTGAGTTTATGTTTTTCCTAACTGCCTCCGCTTTGCAATAATACCACTTACAGTTGACTGTGGAATATCTAGCAGGGAAGAAATTTCACGAATTTTCACCTTTGGTGTCCATGACCCCATCACTGGTACATTAGCTGGCCTAGGTTGGACCACTTTTGGTACTGATTACTGCGCACTGGGCGTACCTCACAAGCCCCGTTGTTTTGTAGATGTTCTGACCGAGTCATCTAGCCATCATAATTTGTCCCTTGTCAACGTCATTGACATCCCTACGTTCATCCATTTTTCCTGCTTCCAACACATCAACTTCAAGAACTGACTGTTTACTTGTCTAGCATATAATGGCACCCTTGACATGTGCCATTGTAATGAGATAATCAAGGTTATTAATTTCACCTGTCAGTGGTTTCAATGCTACGGCTGATTATTTTAAATGGTTGAATAACCAAGGATCAAATACAAAAAACATCAAAACTGCACGAACCGAACAGCATCTTTTTTATTTCCATCATTCATTATACTCAGTAACCTTCAGACTGGTCAAGATGTTCTGTGGGTGCGTGCCCTGGGCAGAGGACATGCACATGAGGGTCCTATCTGTTAAATTGCTCATATTTACTTCTGGTTTGCTACTTGTCTCTGCATTTAATCTGCATCACCAGCTGCAGGTGACCGATCATTTCCCCAAGAGAGCCTATGGCAGGTGCTGCTTCTTGTTCTCCAGCAAGACGTCAGGGCCAAAAGCCACAGGGGTTACATTGTGCTGAGGTACAGGGCCCTCTGCAGAGAGGACCTTTAGCATTTGCTATAGACTTCCATGGTGCGGTTTTGCTTTGGGTAGCTCTGCACACTAGCACACAAGCTCCCTGTCTTGGTCTTTCTTACAGAACTATAGGACCTTGTCCTGCATAACAGGGTCACCACCTGGGCCATGTGCAATTCATCCATATGTGTGTATTTTTCTGCCAACCAATTAACATCACAGACACAGGATTTCAATGACAAAGAATGAACCCACCAGCGGCCGTCCGGTCCAGCATTTTAATGAATGTTTTAATGTTAACAGGCGCCAGTGTGATGCAGGGGCACCGGCAGCAAACGCTCACGCTTCACGTCCTTCAAGCAGAGTTTCATCCCCAGATCTGCTTCCTCCCTGCTGCTTGCTTGACCGACCAGCCCAAGATGCCAAGAACATGTTTACAGGCCACCTCCTCTTCTACCTCCTTCTCTCTGCCCCTCATTAATTTCTTCCTTTTTCTTTCCAATATTTTGCTTTTCAGGGACGTTGACACTAGACATGGTATATTACACATGAAAATGTATGTTGGCTGTAATCTTTAATGTTTTCCCTGACAAATAAAAAAAGCAACAAAAGTAATTACACTTTATATACTAATAGTAACTCTCTCAGTACAAATCTGTACTTGTCATATATTCATACACCTGTAATTGAACAGAATCTTACTACACGCTTCTCCTTTGTGATTTAATCCTAAACAAAATGCGGTACAGGGCGAATAATCATTTGGTTCTCTTTCAGTGTAGAAATATGTATTTAATCAAGCTAGGGAATTTGAATTTGAGCACCAAAGTGGAGATTATTTAAATACTAATGTGTTGTTATTAATATCCTGGAAAAGCCAAAGATGTGTCCATTTCCAGTTAATGACTGTGATCACATAGATAAATCCTGCATGGACTGACAGCCCTTTAATCTGACCTGTGAAGATAGCACCTCTGGCACACTGCTACAGGAAGCTCCTGTGCTGGACTGTTTCTGGCCCCACACTGGGTTTAATAAAGTTGGACCATCTTGAATTTCATTGGTTGTTGCTGCTGCACATCAACTTTCTGGAAATTAGTTTCTGGCAGGGTGCGGCCTGAGGCAACGAGCTGCACACAAAGCCGTGCCTGTGATCAGAAGGCGGCCAGTTCAGATCCTGTGCTCGGCCTCGAGGGAGGCGCCCCCAATTCCTCCAGGAACTGTCTGACCCTGCATGTTCAGACTGTATATCATATGAAAGAATCTGCAAAAAAATATATGCCTTTTAATTGTGTGTGTAGAGACTTGTGTATACAATATGGCCTCTCATCACACTTATTCCAGAGGATGTACTTTCTGTGTGACTGGCAGATGGACCCGTCTTCATTTGCTATGCTGTCTGCGTGCCAAAACGGTGTTTATTCACAGTCAAGGGCAGACGGGTCGTGGAATGGTGTGTTGGGTCTGTAAGAGCCGGTGAGGCAGAATTAGTGTTCTGAGAGATTTTAGGGTGGTAAACGGAAGGGGAATCTGCTGACTGCACGTCCGATCAATGAGCTCATATGTGGAACCTCCACTCAGTGAACCGTCAAGTCGAGGACAGTGCCTCTGGATTTGCAGCCTGGGGTGGTGCTACAACTTCTTAAGACAGGGGAGTAGGGGGTGTATTTCTTTTAGGGGGATGACACTCCTCAGCCCCCCAGGCAAAGTCGACACTAGTGTACTGGAGAGGAGGCTCCATCCATTAGTCAAATCTTGGATCCAGGAGACAGGGATGCGGTAAGGTGGGGGGGACTTCGAAAAGCCCCTGAGTGAGACGTGTTCTAAAACGTTTGGAAAAAAATCAGGTCTTGACACTGAAATCATAAAAGATCTGTGGGCATCTTTCGAAAGAGCAGGGGTGGAACTTCAATTTCCTGGCTAAATTGGCCCACTGTGGCCCTATCAGACCTCCTAGTCATCCCCTACATCTAATTGGTGGCAACTGCCAACACACTGCAGGGCAGACACACACACACACACACACACACAGCCACACTCACACAATTACAGGGCCAATTTAGACTCGTCAATCAGCCTGTCCTGCACGCTTTTGGACCGTGGCAGGAAACCGAAGCCCCCAGCAAAAATCCAAGTGAACAGGGGGAGACCTTGGGGAGACTTTAGGGAGAGCATGTGAACTTCACACAGAAAGGACCCGGAACCCAATCCAGGAACCTTCCTGCTGTGGAGCGGCAATGCTAAGCTCAAAAACCATGGTGCCAAAATGAATTATACGCTTCTTGTTTGTTTACTTCTCTGCAAAACATTTAACCATGTGTACATGGTGTAAGTCTATACATGCAAAAGTGTTAATGCAGTTGACAGAAAGATTCCTTCAGTGGTACAGTATAAGGGCAATAGTTAAAAATAGAGGTTTTATTGGATAAAATTAGAAATTACTTGTCATCAGCCACATAAATCTGCAATTCATGCCTGTCACTTGGGCCTGTTCCACCCAGTTGCGGGAGAACATTTTAAAATAAATTTGAGGAAGCACTTCTTTACACAGCGTGTAGTTAAAGTATGGAATAGTCTTCCTGCTAGTGTAGCGGAAGCTAAAAACCCTGGGTTCCTTTAAATCAGAGATAGATCAAATTTTAACAACTCTGAGCTATTAGTTAAGTTCTCCCCAAACGAGGTTGATGGGCCGAATGGCCTCCTCTCGTTTGTAAATTACTTATGTTCTCATGTTCTTAGAAGGGCAATGGGAATGACTCACTGTAATTACTTCAGATATGCTTTTATAGTTGTGAGAGCTAAGTAGATTTCAAAAAATGGACCAAAAGCAATTGAGAAAAACTGTAGAACGTCGCTGATTGTACTTTTCATTTCGATGGCACTGAACATGGTGTTTTGCTGTATGCATGAACTGTTCTGAGAAACGCTGTATAGTCTTGAGGATGTCAAGTAGCCTGTGTTTCACGAAATGTGCCCAAGTCATCAGGAAAAACTGTAACTGGATGCTAAAGGCTCTTCAAGTCATGCTATTCGCTAGTCATTAACAAGGACCAGAACACCAAAGTGAAGAACTCCTCCCTTCGCTCCTCACCTAAAACTAGCCTACCTGTGTTTTGTGGCTGCAGGCTGCTCTTCTCCCGCTTGGATGCCGCTTCGTGAAGCGTCGTAGCCATTCGACTGATAGACGGTAAGTTGTACCTGCCTGATTTTTTTTGATTAATCACCCTGTCTCATGAGGAAGTTAGGCTTTGCATAAATGTTCATCGGTCATAATGCAGGGCATATGTCTTCTTTGTAATGATAATTGTAATTCTGCAGATATTTAAGAACTGATGGAAAGTGGTTGATCATTATTAAATTGCTTATTGTCTGGCGGCGCAAAATTACACACGAGGCTTTTATATTCAGATGAGCTAAAATCCCTAATTTTCCAGATCATTTGTATTTCACTATTGGTTATATAACTGTGGTATTGAACGATTGATGGATCAGTTCTAATATGACAATAATCACGCCAAATTAATAAGCAATCGACATGTTTTTTTTCTGTTGATCATCGTAATTTGTATAGTCATACGTAACAAGACTAAACAAATTAACGTCTCTGCGACTGTTTTAATTACAATCTTTTGTTTTTAATTTTTATAAAAAGTTAGTCGTTTTTTTAAGTTAAAGCAATATTTCTGGTAGGGGTGAAATCGTTTTAGACGTTTTATTTCATTAATACCACTGCGAGTAAACACTTGTCTTCTCGAAAGATAAGACTACATTTACCTTGGAGTATTTCGAAATAGAACATTGCATAAGTACACAATATGGGTTTTAAACATGATTTCAAGTGTTCCTTTAATGTTACACATTGAGATTAGCGGGGAAAATTGAGAAGGGGAAACAAGTGAGAGTACTATTAAAGTCTGGGCTGCACGATGCTCTGCCGCGCTGTGTCATTCTTAAACTGGGCTGAGTGCAATTTCTTCTGCCAGCTAGCAAACGCGAACCGAATAAAACCCTGTTACAGAAACGTTTCCCGCTGAGACATTTAAAACGAGTGTATGTGCATAAATTGCAAGTGTTTGAAAAGTATCGACACCAGTACAGTTATAATTGTAAGGTGTGCGATGAATGTGGTTTAAGCCTGAAGTGTATTGCAGTGGAAAATATAGATGAAAATAAACGAAGATGATGGTTAGCAGAGTCATTAAAAACACCGGGCAGAACTATTTCTGAAAGATCCATAACCTAAAACGGTCTAGTAAATCGTTGAAGAAACGCCTGGTAAAGAAATACACGTGAGGAATCAGTTTAGCATTTTGCTGGACATATTTCCACTGCTACAGGTTAATTAAGGTCATCTTAGCACCTTCTAACGTCTTATCCTGGCCATCCTAGTCAATGTAGGACACAAGTGTGCAGGACCTCCTGGACGAAAGGGTGCTGGTCAACCTCGATTATGGCGCATACATACACTTATGGAAAGAATTAGTGTCACCGATTAGCCTAAGTACATATATTTGCACTATGTGAGGAAGCTGGTATTTAATGATGATTTAAACAAACAATTTTGAATGCCAGGTCTGATCGAGTATGATACACTGTCATAAAGAAGTATTCAGCCCTGGTATAGTTTTGTTCCCCAAGATACAAACAGTAATATACCCCAATTAGGGGTGTGCAATTTGGACGATATTAGTTTGTGAACGATTAATTAAAATACCTCTTCACGATCTGCCTTAACGGTGCTATACAGGGCACATTCTATCAGTTGCAGTTCTTATCAGACTAGATTTTTAAAATAATATGACATTAGTTATTGTACTGTTAAGTAACTTGCAAAATACTCTTAAAAATTAACATGAAAAAAAAATTGTGATAAGGGGTGAATCGTGATCCTGCACGAAAAGAAATCGTGATATGATACTTTTGTCATTACCTAACCTACCCCATATGGTATAAAAATGTTTCTCAGAGTCAATTTCTGCATCCTATTAGACTAAAAGGTAGGGTACATGTATCTACGACTAGGGTACAATTGGCAGACCCTTAAGGGTACAGCCCTAGTGACAAGTAATTGTACCCTCTCTCTCAAAGGTACTAATCATAGGCATTGTTTGGTCCCATCACACAGGACTATAGCCCCCAGTATTTTAAGCCTGGTATTTAAGCCCCAATGCCAATTTTCCTTCAAAAAACAAGTCAAGCCCCAGGTAAACTTGACTTAGCCCCCGATCTTTTCAGTAGCTATAAACTCCCCTGGTATGAATTGGTACTTTTTTTTCAGACAGTCCAGCGAAAGTATATTAGGGAATAAGATTTCTAGCTTTTAACCTTGGAAAGGTACTGTTTGGCCTCAAGTTAGACATGTAATGTGAATTAATTTAACAGTTCTGAATAAAGCCCTTAATTACGGCTGCTGAAACATAAATAAAAGATTAAGGCAGCTCATTACTGGTAGCCTTGGTATATCAGTTGATTACAGGTGCCCTTTATCCAGACTCAGTCTGCCGGAATTAGACGCAAAATGCAGCTTCTGTTCAGCAGAGCTTCACTAGTCATGAGAGTTTCTGTTTTTCTGCCACATAACTTCAACTGACATGAAAATAGTTATTTTTTTTCCTCTAACTGACCGTTATCTTACCTTTCATTGCCTGCTGGGTGCCTCGTTCCATTGGCACACATCAGTTTTACATATAGTCGATTCTTTTAAAATTTTCTTCCAAAATTATTTTCTTTGTTTTGAGTTAATTTTACTGTTGTTGGTTCCTTCCAATGGATCCAGCCTTTTGCCACTAAATGCTAATGTTCAGGATTTTTTAGGTAGATGACTTTCTACTAGGTAGATAATTTTCTGAAGGACACCATAAACTTCTTGTTGCTAAGACCTAACTCTTGACATTTAAGGCACAGCTGTTATTTCCTGGACTTTTCACATGGGTGTAAAATCACATTGATGAAAAAGAGGTGGAGATGATGACAAATTCTTCGCGGTGTATTGCTTGTTAGGATTGTAGACCGGCTTTAAAAATGCAGCCATGAGCACGTCATGCAGGAGAGAGCTTTAGTGTGGCCTCTTTCTTTCGCTGCATGCCGAGGTACCACTTTAAACACATCGAAAGGTAACCCTAGCTGGATGTGTTATTCGAAAGCTGACATGCTTCCTGGGAGGCCCCGAACCCATCCATCATCCATGCCTTCTAGTCACAGGAGTCTGGAGCCTATCCAGAAAGCTACAGGCACAAGGCAGGAAATAACCCAGGGTGGGGTACCAACCCATTACAGGGCACACACACATGTGCACGCACATGCACACACACACCTATTCACAATTTGGCAACTCCAATTCACCTTAGTATGGCACATGGAGAACATGCAAACACACACATAGGAACAATATGTAAACCCGCAGTCCTAGAGGTGTATGGCAACAGTGTTATCCATTGTGCCACTTTGCACCATCATATGAAATTGTTTATTTAAGTGAACAGAAATTCTACCAGCTAATAATTTCTGCATCATTAGTAAGTCACCCAAGCCTGTTCCATCCAATTAGAAGGGCAACGGGAATGACTCCATTGTAATTGCTTCAAATTCTGGAACACTGCAAAAACAGTGTAAGTTTGCTGATGCAGGAATCATCATTTATTCCTGACACCACTGTGTGTCATTTGCCGGTGATTTAGGTGTTAGGTGGGACCTGCAAAAGAAACGTCACTTTAAACTCGACAATTTACCTGTGATATTTTGTTGTTCGTGGTCGCTATGCAGACCAACCGGCAGACGACGTTCAGCAGGAAGATCCACATTAAAACAAGCCTGAATCCACAGCACGAGCGAGGGGGGCAGGAGGAACCAGGAGCCACAGAGCAGACGATACCCAGAGCTCCAGGCTGCTCATCTGCCTTCATCAAGCCTATCTGGGGCCCTGCATAGTGGGCAGGCAGCAAAGGGCAGATGGTACAGGAATAGCATGTTTGTAATGATGAGGGGTCAGAAGGGTATCCTAGCAACACTAATTTGACTTTAGCGTCTGATTCGATCATAAGATATAACTTATATAAAGTGAAATGCTTGCTTAAATCATAAATATTTCAGCAGTGTAAGGAAAAATCAGGGTCGGATGGACAAAAAATAATCACGATGTATTAAAATTCAGAACAGTAAAAAGGAGACAGTTTACAAAAAATTCAACAGGTGTTTTTGCATAAGAACAAAATCATGTTTATAAAGAATTTCAGCGGACGCTTGAACGTCGAAGCACAGTGCCGAGGGATTCCCCAGGACCGTCCGAGGTCAGGCATCCATCATGTCTCAAGGTCATTGAGGACACGTCCTGACCTCACTTTGCTCTTAAATGATTACTCTTGTTATCTGCACCGTTATACCAAAAACAACCGTTTTGTAGCTATAATATGAGGATGCAGGAGTGTGTGTGGGGAGCTGTTTAAAGCTCTGGGGTATTTTGTGATGTATTTTGAACGATGTGTGTCCTTGTGTCTTTGTTTCACTATGGTGGGTGAAGGCCCCTCTGACAGCTAGCAAAAGCAGCAGCTTCAGACAGATACCAGTGTTATTTTTGTGCTGCATCTGGGTTGCTCTTGGCAACACATTTCGCAGGTCACATCACTCCTCTTGGCTACGGGAGGATTATGACACTATTGTATCAGCACCCAGCATTGAAAAGATTGATCGTGATGTCCTGTGAGACACAGAGGAACCTGTTTGAGTGTGTGTTGCTTTTGAGTCCACAGAAAAGCAGAAACAGGGCTTTGCCAAATGTCTCAGTGAACTTATTTGATAAAGGACTAATCTTTCAAAACCATCCAGATATAGGTACCGTTAGTTATTAATGAGGTTCCTCTTCTACAGAGACCATGGGGACCAGCTAGTGGTGGTTAATTTGATGATAACATTGCAGTTCTTTCCACGATAAGCATATTAGAATTACTACAACAATCATGACATAGCACCCCGTTTACATTTACATTTACAGATGTTTGAACTGAAAAATCAATTGATGTTTTCTAACCAGTTAGTTAACTTGGTAAAGCAAACAAAATAACATAAAAGTACTGCACTCTTGTTGCGTGATAAACAACACATGCTGTCAAATAAACATTTGCGCGGGATAGCTGATGAGGAAGAATTAGTTCTAAAAAAGGTTCCACTTTGATCGTGTGGAAATGGTTTGGATTTGCAATATCATGCAATCTACTTTAACTTCCATCTCAGGACGGATCCTGTTTAGTCTCCATGGCCACGCCCCCTTGCCCAGTCTCACACAGTCTTATAGGCTTTTGACAGCTTGTGGATTGTGATTCTAACCAAAAATATCACGATGGCATTTTGGCCACAATACCCAGTACCAGCTATGTATCATTTTGTAGCTTTTTTTTTTTTTTTTTACCTAGATATGCTCTTTCTTGGATCACGGACAATAACATAAAATAACAGAAAAGCACCCTTCTGGGATCAGGGCCAGCCACTTCCAGCTCACGGAAAGGGGAACAGATAACCTACTGCCTCTGTGACTTATTATTAACATAAGGGCATGTTTTCCATCTTTATCTTTCTAGGGCAGATACTGTATCCGCTTCATTTGCTTTGATTGTGTCCTATGATCTTTACAACATGGTTTTCTTCCTAATGAATAGGACAGCAGCACAGCCCCTAAGCAGGATAAGCAGGTGGAAGACGGATGGAGGGATGAGCTGAACCACCCCTTACCCTTCGTTTAATTAGGACATTGATACGGAAAAGACAAACGTCAGGACAGAGGCGCACCTGTGCTTTATCTTGCAGGCGCAGCCATGAGGAGATCGCGGGCGGTCAGAGGCTATGTGCTCACGGCGGTATGATGGGATACCGCGTCACATAAAGGCGGCTGGGGAACCACGATCCGCAGCCCAGAACCCGATCCGAGGCGAACCTCCGCGGCGGGCGCAAGGACCCCGTCGGCCGTCTTCCTCGGGGTGCCGTAGAGGCGGCGACTCCCTTGGACATGAACACCAGCAGCGCGTGGGGGGAGGCGGCGTGGGCGGCTGGCGAGTGCCCGCCTTTGGCGGGCAGCGCCGCCTTCCTGGTGGCGGCGTACAGCACCCTGCTTGCCGCCAGCCTGGCGGGCAACGCCTGCCTGGTGTCGGTGATCGCCCGTCAGTGGGAGCGCCACAACGTCACCGTCATCCTCATCGCCAACCTGTGCTGCTCCGACACCCTCATGAGCGTGGTGTGCCTGCCCGTGACGGTGGTCTACACACTGATGGACCGCTGGGTCCTGGGGGCGGCGCTCTGCAAGGCCACGCCCTTCGTCCAGTGCACTTCCGTCACCGTCTCCGCCTTCTCTCTGCTGCTCATCGCCCTGGAGCGCCACCAGCTCATCGTTCACCCCACGGGCTGGATGCCGGCGGCCGGCCACACCTACCTGGCGGTGGCCATCGTCTGGACGGCGTCCTGCCTCCTCTCGCTGCCTTTCATGCTGTTCCACGTCCTCACGGACGCCCCCTTCCGCAACGTGACCCTGTCCGTGGGCAGCCCCGGTGACCATCTGGTGTGCATGGAAGACTGGCCGTCGGAGCGGGAACGCCTGATCTACACCACCTCGCTGCTGCTGGCGCAGTACTGTCTGCCGCTGCTGCTCATCCTGCTCGCCTACCTGCACGTCTACCTGCGGCTGCGTCGCCGGAGGGCCGGGGGCCGGGGCGCGGACAGGGAGCGGCGCGTCACCCTCATGCTGGTCTGCGTCGTGGTGGCCTTCGCCCTCTGTTGGCTGCCGCTGCACGTCTTCAACACCCTGTTCGACTGGGACGACCAGGCCTTGCGCTCCTGCCTGCACGACGCCGTCTTCTCCGCCTGCCACCTGCTGGCCATGGCCTCCACCTGCGTCAACCCCGTCATCTACGGCTTCCTCAACAGCAACTTCATGAAGGAGCTGGGCGCCGTCCTGCGCCGCTACCGCCGGGGCCGGCGGCCAGTGCGGGCCCGCCGCCACTGGGAGCCGCTGGAGAGCTTCGAGAGCGTCCCACTCTCCACACTGTCGACCGACGTCGCCAAACTGGCGGCAGCGGGCCGGGCCCCCCCCGCGCCCAGGTCGCTGAAATGGCCCTCCGCGGCTAACGCAGCTGAGCCGCCCCCCCTCGCCGCTGTAACTGGATGAAGGGGTGTTTTTCTTCTCTCTCTTTGCAGTGGTGGAGCAGGGAGCCCAACTGGACGCAGACTGAACGCTGACTGGCTTTTGACACTGGCGCCGTTAACCCGCACTGTGTAAGCAGTGTCTACTTAACTTCAAGGCGAGTCCATACCAACTCAGACGTGTTTCCGTCATCTGGTCACGGTGCTGCGACTCGCTAAGGCTATAGCAAGACCCAGAGCAAGTGCGGAGCCTCCTGTGATCTGTGTGGGGGGTTGCGGGACTATTCGATCCCGAAGGGCAGCTGGCTGTGTGGCACTCATTAGCTCCTGGATGCCTGTTATTCAAGACCTTTGCTGCTCTGATTCCAAGCTAGCTGTGCTATATAAAACCAAAGTATTTTTTTGCTATGGAAAACATTTTCCCCTACAGCAGCGTTGGATACACAGAGGCTGCTGGGTAAAGGGAGTATTATCAGATTCGTATATGTTTAACACATTTGCTTCTCGGGAGATAATGCACCGCAGCGGGGGACCACTAAGGGGGCAAGGCGTTGAATCGGAATCATCTGACTTGTGCCGCTTCCTTCCGCCTTAAACCCCTCACTCTAGTTCTCCACTTGCCTTGTTATACCCATGGTGTTCTTTCTGTCTGTACGTTTGCCTCGATCTCTCTCACGCTGAGTTTTAACAGGCTCGCGTCGTATATCGAGTAGCGTTTTACATATTCTCTGCACCTCTCCTGTGAGCCTGTCAGTGATGCCGTTATCAGCGTGACCATATGATCATTTAGCTGGATATATTGAAGTTATATATTCTGGTAAATATAATAAGAAAAATCATACCAAAAGATAATATGTTGTATGAACTATTGTAAATTTCTTGGGTTGTCGTCTAGATATTTGATTTACTTTGTAATGTATGTATAAATTATGAGTAATGTGAATGTTCTTACAGTGTATATCGAAGTTTTACAAAATTACTTGCTTTGAGAGATTTATTCAACGCCATCTCTGAGTATTTTTTCATTTTAGGCGTGAAAAAAAAAATCATCCGTCCATCAACCAGCCACTGATCTGATGCAGTTTAGTTGGGGCGCTCTGGGTGGGGCACGTGCGCATTCACGCGCCCACTCGCACGCACATTCGCACACGTATTCTTACACTACTAGCAAGTGAAATGCACAGAAGTCACCGTGTCTTCAGGCTGTTGGAGAAGCTCCGGACAACACGAAGGGAACAGTCATGCAAGTGAAAGTGAAAAATCATAAAAACAGTCAGCAAAAGATTCTAGCATATTTCCTAAAGAATCTATTAAGGGATTCAACAAAGAGAAAGTTGCTGGTGAAAATGTCACTTGCATTCTTTCGCTTGTTTCCCTCAGCTCTGTTCACCATTAGTTGTTCTCACACTTACGGTAAGTGTGAGCTTAACCTGGCACAGAGGCCTGTTCCCCTTCATGATCGCATAGAGCTGCACGTGGTTGCATTCTTTCGCTTGTTTCCCTCAGCTCTGTTCACCATTAGTTGTTCTCACACTTACGGTAAGTGTGAGCTTAACCTGGCACAGAGGCCTGTTCCCCTTCATGATCGCATAGAGCTGCACGTGGCAGACCACCTTCCATCTGCAGTACTCTGAGTCACGGGGCTCCCGTACGCCCTTTCAGATTCAAGTTTTCGTTGCTCTGATTCTGAATGAAACAAAGATCCAGGGACAGAATTGTATTCTAAACACTAGGGATGCGTCTTTTTGGGGGGGGCAATATGACAATAATGCACCATAACTGGTTGCAGTTGTATCCACGATAAGCAGTTCATAGTTCTCACAAGAATCACTATACTGCACTACATTTACATTTACTGTTATTTAGCCAACAGTTTTGTCCAAAGCGATGCACAAGTGAGGCATATATCACACACCAGACATACGTGCTGTCAAGGAGTCAACTAGGCATAAGTGCAGCTACACTGAGCTTCCAATTAATGTCCAATAACAAGTGCACCACTTAACACCACTTAACACTTATTATAACAACATACTGTAATAAACTGGCAAGTGTATATATCGCTGTTGTTATTAAATCTTGAAAGAAATAAATGAATAAATAATCTTTGGTATATATAAGTCTTTTTTCATGTATTCATTTATTTGTGGCAAGGATTGTTTTTTGTTTATTTCTGCCAACAATGTATTTATTGGTTGATGTATTTATTTCCAATTAATGTTTCATCCTCCATAAACACTATTGATATTCTGAATCAGACACAATTGGAGATTAAGGGCCTTGCTCAGGAACCCAGTGGTGAAATCATTCTGCTGCTGGGATTTGAACAGCCTACCCCCCAAAACTATACTAATGATTCTAAATGGAATGCTGGTGTCCGAGTGAGACACGCCCAGACAATGGAGAGCTCTTGAAAATTCAAGATTATTGTCACATCAATGAATGGAGAGGCAGCGTGTGGCTCAGCGGGCTAAGCCTGTGTGTCTGTAATTAGAGGATCATTGGTTCAAACCCACCTTCAGTCCATCTGCAGGTCCTTCAGCAAGACCCTTAACCCCCAGCTCCCCGGGTGCCCCAACAGGTGGCTGCCCCAAAAGGTGGCTGCCCTTAGCGGACAGCTCACTCTACGAAGAGCAAGTTGAGAAGACGATTTCCCCATGCGGAACAATAAAATATCATTACAGGTTCACCAGCAGTGAGATTAAATTGCTGCTACTATGTACTCCAGTTAACAAGGTAGAAGAATATAGGTAATAAGGAAATAACTTGAGAATAAATATATGAACACAGGCTGCATTTACAACTTATATTACGTGGTGGTGTTAACGATCCTAATGTCCCGTGAGCAGAAGCTTCCTCTCAGCCTCTCAGTCGCAGCCATAAGGCTCTGGTGGCACCTACCTGAGCACAGCCACTGGAGTTTATGGTATGGAAGGAGAGTCTCGCTGATGATGCTTAATACTCTCCACCTAGAATTTGGATATCGACGTGGGCGATTTTGTCCTGGTGATTCGCTCTGCGCACCGCATCACCCTCCGCAGGGCCCCGTGGTCCTCGGGGCTGCAGCTGCCGTACCAGCCGGTGCTGCACTCGGGAAGCACAGATCCCACGGTGGTGCCGCAGAAGCTCTTTTGCAACCCCGGGGTGATTTCGAATTTCCTCAGCTGCCTCGGGTGATATGGCCGCCGTCTAGCTGTCTGCACATAGGCGGATGTGTGGGCTGTCCATGTTGGATGTGTCCAGAGTCCTGAAAATCTGGGGCTGTGTACTTCCTCTGCCCTCCTTCCTGTCCCGGTTGTTCTCCTGGCAGCACAGAGACAGCTCCCCCACCTGTCCCCAGAGATCACTGCCGCTAGGCTTGTGTGGCGTCAGAAGGCGTCAAGGTGCTGCTTGTGATACAATGTGATGTTGTCTGCCTGGCCTGTTTGTTACGGGCCCCTCGGCAGTATAGCCCACAAAAGGTATCCCGAAACCCTGGGGAATCCTGCTTCATCGCTGCTCTGGCCAGCGTTACCTCTGTCCATTACCCTTCCGTTCCAAAATTGGATTTACGCTTGATTAAATGAACAAATACATTAATCACTTCAACATAAAGGTGTGAAAAGGCCACAAAGGGGGCCGGACCCCCCTGTGCAGGAAGACGTACAATGCAATGCGATACAATGCAAGTCCTCTCATTCGAACAGAAATTCATTTCCCTCTTTGCAATCGCAAACAGAGAGAGTAAACCGTTTGATTGTGTCTTACCACTGACCCGCTATTTACTTGACAAGCTAGTGAAAGGGCAATGGATTTTTTATCTTATGCATTGTCTTACACCACCAATGCCCTTTTTACACCACAAGAGCCACACAAAAGACCACACCGAGGTCAGATCAGGGTTAAAGTATTCCTTACTTAAAAACAAGATTATCAGGCACATGGGTCCACAGAGTGGGGATATTAACAGATACGTATAGGGGATAATATCGTAGAAACAGAGTTAAAGCCACAATGGAGTCACCCAGATAACATATTCCTTTTGTTTTTTCACTGGGATTTTGAGCATTAGCCCATACTGCCGCATTACTCATATATTGATTTGCTGAAATCAATGGGTACACAAAAAAAAAAAAGCAAACAGCGACCTCATTCCTGTCCATTATACATCAGACTGTGGTCCCCTATGTGAGGACGGCTGGTGTTTTTGTTAAATGCCTGCTCAAATAAAATAACATGACTGCTTGTTCAAAGATACTTCTTGCCTCTATTCTCTAACTGCTAAATAAATCCCCAGAAAAGAAACAAAAAAATTAAGAGCTAAATGTAAATATTAAGAGCATCATATAGTCTACCTTTTATGCACACATATTTCAATCTGTAATTAATTTATAAACCGCAGGCTTTGCAAACACAACCCAGGCAGAGCAAGAGTTATGACTTATGAGTGCGCCACAAATAGTTATGTCAGAGAATGAATTATCCATCACATGGCCGGGTCCCTCTGGGACCTCGTCTCCAATCCAAGATGTAATGACATCTATTGGCAAAAAGCGATACTGCATCCAATGTACAACATATTCAATAACCTCATCTATGTCCGTCACCTATATGAGCCACAGTATTTCACTCATAAAGAGCAATTCATAAGTAGTCCAGGTGTCTGGAAAACAACTCTTACCCATTACCACTTTGATTTAAGATTTATCCAAATGACGGCATCTACATCAACTTATCAATAGAACTATTAGTGCTTCACTACCAATACTACAGTTAGAAATGCTATTTCACAACGTGATTCTGTATTCCCGCAGAAGAGCTAAGGGAGTCACAGAAGAGAATGACATCCATAGCATGTCTGACCCAGTGTCTTTGGCCGTAAGCGGCTGCGTAAGTCAGGATTTTATAACTGGAAAGTTAGCAAGGCCTTCAACCCCAGCTGCTCCACAGATGC
The DNA here is from genome assembly GCA_015164015.2 of Brevimyrus niger. Lineage (NCBI taxonomy): Eukaryota > Metazoa > Chordata > Actinopteri > Osteoglossiformes > Mormyridae > Brevimyrus > Brevimyrus niger. Next base: position 25,182,731 of record JAABNY020000119.1, read on the forward strand.
TACTCTGCTCTCATTTGCGCGTCACTCCGGACACAACGACCGCCGAGTAAATGTCGATCCACGAAGAGGTCTCACAAAATCAAGACACAAAGGGCTAAACAAGCACAATTTTAATAAACCTTTTCACTAAAACAATAAAGGCTTTGCAGACAGATGTTACTCTTTTTAAAAAAAAAAAAAAAAAATTCATTCATTAAATGTACATAATTAGTGTGCAATTACACAGTAGTAAGGACAAAAAGGCCAGATCAGTCTTTACAGGGACAGTAGGGGGCGCTTTTGCTTTTACTCATTGCTGCTGTCGTCATTGTACTCATGGGACTGCCCGTCGGAGCCGTCCCTCTCTGGATAGTTGAGGATGTGTCTGTTGGCTTGGATGAGGTACTGCTGCTGTTTGAAGTAGACCTTCAGGATACCCTTGATGATCACAAAGGCGATTCCTCCCTGCAAAGGGTGGACAGATGGGCAGCTGCGTTCTAGGTTACCGCTATCAGTTCAGGTCAACTCCCTTCTTGGTTTACATCACTCGCCATTTAAAACGGCATTTCCCAGCACGCTCCTTGGAAGGGAGCAAAAACGCGGAGCGTCTAATGATCCCCCGAAAACCAGATTGGGAATCACCGATATGCACGACAGCATTCATAGTCTCCATATAGAAAGAGACGTCCGTCACATTATTTCCTGGGACGGTTTATACTATTAGCAACGGTTACTCTGAAATACTCCAAAAGTTATACTAAATGGGCAAGAGTTGTCAACTGCGAGTCTATAGAAACTTGCAAAAAATGCAGTGTCATACTCTGTATGTAGTGTTACCTGCCACCATGATGTCATCATCCCCAAAGCAAAGCATATTTTTATAAGATCATGCATTAATGGTAAAAGGGACCCTAGCGGTGGTCTATTCTCATTTGGTAGGAATGAAAGAAGGCTTAAAAAAAAAAAAAAAAACCACTAGTGTATGGTATTCTTCCAAGTCTCCATATATAGTGGAGGACATCCAGCACTTTGTCACGTGGCTTGATAAGAGACCAGTGCTCATCCCTCCCATCCCAGGACCACCCCTCACCAGAACGGTGCGCTGCAGACTCGATGGGATCCTTCTGAACATGAGGCGGCCGACCAGGTTAGCGATAGTGGGAAAGACCAGGGCACCACACAGCGTGCGCGACACAGACAGGTGGTCGCTGCTGTAGCCCGCGTCGGCTGGCACACGCGGCAACGGCCGGCCAAACCCTGGAGAGGAACACAGAGGGCTCTCAGCCACAAATCATTCACTACTGTCCCCGTGGAATCTGGCACCACCATGTCAGCCGAGCGACCTGCCAGATTCCAGCATCCTCCATTTAACTACCCACCTTATCTAGTTTAACTGGCCACCTGATCTAGTCTAGGTTTTCATAAGGGTGGTCAGGCTGGCTGCTGAACCATTCTACTTGTGCCGTTCCAGGCAGCACATTTATGGACCGGCATGCGCTGCAGAAGGGCAGCTGAATATTCAGGTCAAGTCATAACATTCCTCATATGTAAATCCAGGGCCCGTCGATCCACCGAAAGGATTCCAACTAGTCACCAGGGAGGAGAAGCTGCAGCTTGGTGGAGTGCTTCTGCCACAGCCGGACCACGTAGTCCTCCCAGCGGATCATCTTTCCCAGGACCAATATGACCGGTATAGTAGGCAGACCCATGAGCAGGAACAGGGGGTCGGCCCGCTCCATGACATCCAGCCCCTTCTTGTGTCCAACCACCTGTGAGCACAGAAAATGAACAGGAAGCCCGTTAATACACGCGACTTACAGGACTGCCTGCCCAGTACCATCGGACGGGATTTCCAGCGGCCCCAAAACAACCAGACCAAACACCCCGGTAGTAACTCATCTGTTGCCATGACACACCTGCATGACTGTGACGGCTCCATACGTCACTGCTGACCAGTAGACGGTGCCCACTACCACCCCAGCCGCTGCAAATGGGCTGACCCTGGACAGGGTTCGGTCCACCTGCTGGAGGAAACACACCAGGGGCCCTGCGGTGGAAGACAGGGGGCGCCGAAGTTTATTCCCCTTCTCGTTCAGTAACTGCAACATTCTGCGCTCTACTTCAGTGTTTAGCAATATTTCTTAAGTGACCGGTCTGACGCTTCATCACTTAACCTAGTAATTAGGTATAAATCAGATACTAGTTACAAGCAATTGTAGATTGATCCTCCAATCTAATGGGAAAAAAATACCATACACAATCCTAACGTACAGAGTTAGCAAAAGACCGTGACGAAGCGTGGAACGGAACCAGCAATGAGGAGGCTCTCCCGGGCCATACCCATTTTGGGGAAGACGATGCGGTACTCGGTGCCGCACTGAGGGCAGCTGACCGCCCCGGTGCCATTGCCCTTTTGCTTCTCATCCAGCCACCGCTGCAAGCAAGCCTGGTGGATCCACTTGGTGCAGCCCCGGCAGCGACAGGGGCTCACCCACTCTGCAGCCCGGTCCTCCCGCTCAGTGGCAAAGCACACCCAGCAGTGCCTGCATGGCAATGCTCATCAGGGGATAGGAGAGACAGCTACATGTGTGACAAACTTAGCAGACCCAATGGCTCACCTACGGTAAGCTGGAAAGCTGACATACAGAAACATCCACAGAACACACGCACAGCCATACGCACACAAACACAGGTGAGAGTGTGTCTCTTTACTTCTCGCTCTGTTCTTCTGCACAGGCCATGGCGAGTCCCTAGTCCCCGTAGCGGTTTAACCATGAAGTTGGGAGGGGCATACGCACAGCAGGGACTACTGGAAGAGCAGCTGTAAACACACATGATCAACAAGGTCATATTCACCGACCTTTTAAAAAACTTTCATGCCAAAGGTATGTTTTAAATGAAACTTACATGACGAAAATACCAAATCCAAAAGTGAAACAAAAAATACCGCTCATACCACCGACATATTTATACGTACATATATTTCGTACATACACTAATATCGGCTAATACAGATATTAGCAAGTAAGTTTACTTAATTCAGCGGCATTGGTAGATAGCCGTGCCACCTCACAACTCAGTCCCATATATATGAAACGAAAACCCGATAGCAATTAATTAGCTTGGTAGCTGCTGGTTATGTACAGAATGACGAAGAGAAAAACATTTTAAAAAGTATTCAACCTGCAGGAGCTGCGTGGTTTCTCCTCTCCGTTCGTGATAATATTAGGATTCAATATTAAGAAAACTCCAGCTAACTAGTTAGCCGATGGGCTAAGAGTACACTTCGCAGTATAGTGTTCCAAGGTGGTGCTAAAAGTAACTAAACTGAGCTTTAACCCAACTTCAAAATATTAAAACCATCAAATAATTGGAGGGAAGTTTTACCGTAACGAAAATGAGATAAAGCTGGAGACTTGCAGTACTTAAGTCGCTTTCAACTTCAGCTTCCTGGCAGGACAGTACGCCGCTCAGCCCCCAACCTCTAATAATGTTGACATGTCGCTTGTGGCGGCCCAGAATGCGTCACTTCCGGTTTATAGTCTTCTTAAAGGGGAAGTATCCTTAATCAAGCCGCAGTGGTGTCTTGGGTTTGTTTCATGTTCTTAACATAAGATTTTGGACAGCAAACAGGAACAGATCTTGTCTGATTTTAGATGTCACTAACCGCTTCGTTTTTAACCATTAATGTTCCTGGAAAATTCCCTAGGGATTTTATAATTGTCTCAGGTATAGGTGCGCCCATACAGTCCAAAGAGTACAGAAGGGTTGTGCACAGTGTATGACTCAGACTGGTGCACTAATCCTTTCTGACATATGCTAGACGAAGTGTGTTTTAAATTTTATTGTAAACCAGAATGTAATGTAAATAGAATCAACCTTCTATTGTTTAAGCAGTAGGAACAATGTTCAAGTAGGAACATAGCAAGTACCCGCTGGGCAAAGATTAATAATAATAAAAAATAAAAGTTTTTGTGCTTAAAATTATATAACTCCAGGTTTGTCTTTAATGGTTGCGTTTCAAATCTGTATCACTTTAAGACATTTGTATTTTTCTTTATATGATCTGTCTTCAATTTATAGATTTTAAATAAATCTGCCCTACGGTGACTACAATGAAACTTTCTCTACAGAGTAAATAAGTTTTACTTGATTAAAACTGTAGGCGTATATGCACATATGCCACATCTATGTTGGTGGTAAATTAGGAAAAAAATCAGTAAACTAATTATATTAATTGTTTATATTAATATATTGTATTACTTATTGGCATAATTGTACTTTTATCAACCCTTTAAGTGTCAAAAAGTTTGAATTGTATATTTAAACAACACTGCACTATAAAATCCTAGAAATTACTGTCCCTTTTACTCCAATAAAAAAACGTTTAAAAAATATTCTTTGAAAACTCCGTTCATGAGTGGCTTATATAGCGGGACTGCATCTCTTCCATGACACCAGACTGACTTGGGTCGACAGAACACCAGCTTTTGCTAAAAGTATTTTTACTTTTCTACGTGTAAATCCATACACATGGATTTACAAAATAAGGAGTGCGTAGTTTCGCTGTTACTCAATGTAAAGCATATAACCCGCAAATTATGCTGTTTACTATTTATTATAAACTAAATTAATGTAATAGACGAAATGACCTCATGATATTTTTTTTCGCGCACCCAACCATGACTTAAACTTGCGCAGGCCTCTCTTGGTGTCTCATTGGTTAGAATTTAGCGACTGGCATAGTTTTGCTGCCACCTCATTTTGATTGGTCGCTGGGGATGTCCGTCAAAGCAGTCAAACCCACCAACGGCCTGTTAGGTGGACGCTTACGCTTGCCGACAGAGCTCAAAGTGACACTGCTTTTTTGTTTTAAATGTCCAAAAAGACATAGATTACCTGCAGGGAAAAATATACTGTACCAAGTTTTATATCACGGACGTCTGGTCATGGAGTCGTACGACATCATAGCCAATCAGCCCGTCGTGATCGATAATGTAAGTATAGGATGTCCCACATCCACGCCCTTAACACTCATTGTATAGATGTTAGCCTCTCTTAGCTTAGCATAGCTATCGCTTTATTGCCGTCCATTCCATAATGATTTTAAAACAAGCTCGCATTTTCTGGGTAGCAGCTTATGGAGCGGTAACTGCGATACGCGTTACTTCCCCGCTGGCGGTGCGCTTGCGCTCGCAGCTGCCGTTAAAGCGCTACTGACATTAGGCAGCTTTCACACGGAGTCCCCGCCTAGCCGCCCGCTTGCAATCCGGTGTCATAACAACGTACGATTTTGACTTAAGGCTCCCATCAGAGGGATGCTGGTATGACGCTAGCCATGTCAAACTATTGGGTTATCATCATTGCTTTCATTGTTATTACTATTGAAATAATACGGGTTATTGCCCCCATCGATTGCTCTATAATAAACCTCTTATTTATCTTTGTTTATCTCCGGTGCTAGAACTGCAACAGTAAATACATTGTTGGCCAAGGCTTGTTAAATCCACATATGATCATTTTCGGCTGCACGGAAATATTGTCTATACTCGAAATAAATACCCCCCCCCCCTTTTTTAAAACAAATGAATTCAAAATCTTGAGCTGTATTGCAACTTCATGCTATTAATGTTAAAGGTTTCAGGGGTGGGTCATTTTCCTCAGTACTCTGAGTATCTCCTACATCTTCTTTGAGGACTGTGTTCTTGATCCTTGCTTATTTGTAAGTTCTCTTTGTACTTCAGTATCGGCTGCTGAGGCATGCTCTCCACCCTGAGGCATCATCTCATGACCAGGATGCGAACAACAGAGATTGATAGGGTTTGACAAAAAGAAAACCTTCTAACTGCATCGATACAGCTTCTTCACACTGAATATGTTGCTTTTTAGGGCTCTGGAGTGATCAAAGCAGGGTTTGCCGGAGACCAGATCCCAAAATACTGCTTTCCAAACTAGTAAGTCTCATCCATTTCTCTCCCCTGGTCTTCGGCTGGGTCTTGAATGATGAGGTAAAGGCTTATTTGTCCTGTTTGTTGCTCCCAGTGTGGGACGACCGAAGCATGTGCGTGTGATGGCCGGTGCACTCGAAGGGGACCTCTTCATCGGGCCCAAAGCTGAGGTATCGCGTTTTAAAGCTGCCACCCACTTTGTTATGGTTGTTCCTTTATTTAACAATACAAATCAAGATGAAAGGTCAGCAACGCACGGTTAAAAGAATAAAAAGTCCTTATTGTCTTTGGACAAAGACCAGTGAAATGTCATTGAGCAGCGCTCCAGCTAGCAGGACAACATATAAAATATGTACAGACAAGGACAATAAGTATAGACACATATGAATATACAATATACAAAGTAAGATGAGGCTGGACAAGTATGTGCAGTATTTGTGTAAAAAGTGCCAAATTGGTAACAGTGCAAAACACAGGGAGAAAAGGGGAAAAATGACATGGTAATAACTCAGTGTTAAAGGACACAGATAAATATGGAAATAAATAAAGATGGATGGTACATACAGTGTTGGGCATTTCAGGTCCAGAAGTTACACATTCAGATCAAGATTTTGTTTCTACTAAGTCAACCTCATCTTCCCCCCAGGAACACCGGGGGCTCCTGTCAGTAAGGTACCCCATGGAGCATGGCATCGTGAAGGACTGGAACGATATGGAGCGTATCTGGCAGTACGTCTACTCCAAGGAGCAGCTGCAGACCTTTTCTGAGGAGGTGTGCCTCTGCTACCAGACCCTCCATGCACTTCATATTCCATCTATGGTTTAGATATCATCAATCCACTGCACATAATGTCATACATCCAGTGCACATAATATCATCAATCCACTGCACATGATGTCATACACCAAGTGCATGTGATGTCATTCAGATAGTGCATGTGATATCATCATTCCACTGCACATAATGTCATACACCTACTGCATGTGATGTCATACACCCAGTGCACTTGATGTCATCAATCCACTGCACATTATGTCATTTACATAGTACATGTGATATCATAAATCCACAGCACATGTGCACACATGCAATCAGAAACAATTATCCAATTAATGTGGTGAATAAGTTTAACACGTAATCATCAAAGCTGATATACAGGTGTATGTATTTTTGCCCCCAAAGAGAAAACCCTTCCATAGCTGACTTTATTTAGCTGGATGTTCAGAAAATCTGTGCATTGTTAGATCGCTAAAGGGTATTTAAGTAATCGAAATGTTTTACTTTCTATGACTATAGTAAATGTTGTTTGAAAGTGAGCATTTGCTTACAGCTGTTTGGTAGTTGTGGTTTGACAGTGGTTTTTTGTCTTCTTTCTCCCCAGCATCCCGTGCTTCTCACAGAAGCTCCCTTGAACCCCAGCAAGAACCGGGAGAGGGCAGCTGAGGTGTTTTTCGAGACCTTCAACGTGCCGGCCCTCTTTATCTCCATGCAGGCCGTTCTCAGCCTGTGAGTGTAAATGTCTGCTTATGTGCTGGGCACCTAGTGCTTAGTTTATATGTATGCAAATAGTATATTTGTGTATATTACAAGTTTTGGTCCTAGGATTGGGAATTGCAGAACAGTAACATTAGTAGCTGTGAATCAGTTACTAAGAAGATCCAAAACATGACAGGTTGTATAAATTAAGGGCATACAAAAAAATTCACATTTTGGTACAAATCTCGATATTAGCGTCACAATTTGGTGAAATTTAAGTACAGCAGGGAAAACAATTTGTTTAGATATTATTATTAAAACTGCAAACACAATTAGGAAAAACCTAAGAGATTTGTTTTTCGGTCACTACAAGAGACAGGTTTATAGATGTTCTTAATTGTGTTTTCAGTTCTAATAATTAAAATTGCAATAATAATAATAATAATGCTGATAATGATTTCAAAACATTCTGTATTGAAATTGCACTGAACCGTGAATTTTGTGTAGCATTACCCCATTAGTAATTAGGCTTTATTATGGCTGGTATCTTGCCCGGGACATATAGAGAAAAGACTAATAGTTTGCAGGTATGCAGGTAAGAATTTCTCACTCATCCTTGTGGTGGAGGCTGACTCGTCTGCAGGCTTGTGGGAGAGATGGGGGGGGGGGGATCTTACAAAAGAAAGGAGGCAAGACGTCAGGCAATGGGAATGACGGGGCCCCTCCCTGAAGGTACGCCACGGGCCGGACAACGGGCGTGGTGCTGGATGCGGGGGACGGGGTCACCCACGCTGTGCCCATCTACGAGGGCTTCGCCATCCCGCACTCCATCATGCGCGTGGACATCGCGGGACGAGACGTCTCCCGCTACCTCCGCCTTCTGCTGCGCAAGGAGGGCTACGACTTTCACACCTCGGCGGAGTTTGAGGTGGTGCGCACCATTAAGGAGGTTAGGGTTAATGTGACCGCACACCGCACACCGCCCTTCTTGACGATTTTTTTTTGTTTGAGACCCATTAGTGCGGCTTGCAGGTCTCCACTTTGTGTTTTTGCTTTTTTGTAAAGACCACCAGAAATGACTTATTTTTAAATGTCGGCTAATATGGAGCCATTAATAGCTCTTAAATGTTTGCATTTATTTTAAAGGCAAGTTTGTTTATGTAGTATAACTTTTATGAAGGGGGTGACACCCCTGAGTGCAGTGTAGTATTGTATTTGTCGTTCTTTTGGAGTATTAAACGCAAGCAACCAAATGTTGTTGGAGATAAGTGTGCACAGAAAGAATATTAGTGTGCACAGAAAGAAGATTAGTGTGCACAGACAGAAGATAAGTGTGCACAGACAGAAGATAAGTGTGCACAGACAGAAGATAAGTGTG
>JAABNY020000119.1:25218376-25233769 GCA_015164015.2 Brevimyrus niger
TGATGAGGCGCCAACCAATCACAGGGCACACTCACACACCATTCACACCTACAGGAGATTTGGTAACCCCAATTATCCTCAGCATGTTTTCGGATGGGTCGGTGGGTACTCCATTATGGGGAGAACATGCAAACTCTACACACTGCACCCCCATACCGCTGGGGACCCATATCGGAGACAGTCTATCTTTAGATAAAATCAATTAATCTCTTTTTAGATATTAATCAATAAATCATTTTGCTAGTGAGCTATATACACATCATTAATCTAACCATGTCAGATGTATTATTAAGCTGGATATAAATGCTAATTTTCCCTCACTGATTTACAATGAAATAAATATGGCTCAATCTTCGCAAAAATACAGCAAACTTCATATTTTGGCTCAGAGTGAATCAGAGGATACCAAGATACCATGTTGCTGGATAGCAGCAAATTTAACCAATGAGAATATAAACTGATAAATCAGACACGGGATATTTAGGTATTAGTGTTAATACAAAAACTGGAAATAGACGACCAGAGTGAATTTTTTAAATAAAACAAGGAGTGGGAAGCTTAAAATGACAAGCAAAGCGAAACCAGATTTTTTTTCAGTCAGCAGAATCATTGGCACCAGGAACTTGCAAACGAGGAGTTGATTAATTGGGTCCCCACTGGGAACCACAATGAAGCGCTGCACTGCCTTCACTGCTTCCTGTATGGCCCATAAACTGTACCTGCAACATATGCAATAGGCAGGTGCTCGTTGTGGATCCTTCCTACCTCAGCTCTCCTCAAACTGTCTGAAAAATACATCGGGTTTGCTGCTCTTGGCTCTGGGCCTGTCAGGAATCTGGAAGTCCAAACGTGAAAAATAATTACCACCTTGCCTGGCGCGCAACAAACCACTTTGTGGACTTAAGGTGTTTGAGGTTCTGATTGTTAGACCAGATGAGGAATGAATCCTTGGTACCTTCCGGCCGCTAATTTGACATTCAGCAGCTTTTTTTTTTTTATTGTGGTTGGGCTTATCTCTTATGAGTGAAAGGCATAGGCGTAGTATTTGTCATTGAATGCTGATCACTGTGACAGTGCAGCTCTGGTCTCAGAGGCGTCTACTTCCATGATGAACTGCCTACAAGGGATTGGGCGACTACAGACCCGACTGGGGTGGTTATGTAACATTTTTCCGAAGCTCAGAAAAGGCCCTAACACATGAAGGCTGCGAGGGGTGCCTTGCCTGTTCCGTACCCCCTGGACAAAGAGTTGATAGGTGTCCATCCATTTTCATAGGAGTTTATTAAAAAATCCACGAGAGCACTGCAGATCTTTACATGTGTGGGGTTGGGGCCATTCAGCGACAGCCTTAAGCTTCCCCCGATCCGTCTTGATCAACTCCCTGGAAGGAAACAAAGCCGAAGAAGCAGACCATGCATTTGTGTAACCTGTATTTCTACGCCATGACAAATAGATTATTCTGGAGAAGCCCTGGCAGAACCAGAAATGCTGGACATGCTCACACTCATTGCTGGAATATACCAGGATGTCGTCCAAATACACAACGCATGTCCTGAAAGACGTCTTTGTGCAAATTCTGATAAACAGCTGGGGCGTTGGTCAAGCTAAAAGGCATAGCAAGGAATTCACAATGCCCCTTTAGCGTGTTGAAAGCTGCCTTCATAGCCCTCCTTTATTTTGATCAGGTGGTATGCGTTGCAAAGGTGGAGTTTCGTAAAGATAGTGGCTCCCTGGAACAGGTCAAACAGGTCTAGCAGAGGTAGGGCTAGCGGTTCTTGAGTTGAAGGGCGCAATGCTTCTTGGCCACAGTAATGCAAGAGAGGAAACCACGGACAGATCCGTGACAACGATCAGTAAATGGTTAATATGGCCTATATCTCAAGATGGCAAAAAGTCTACGAATGAACCACACTTGGATCATGCATTGTTCTAATGGCCAGAACTATGTCAGCTATCCATAATCAGCCTCTCAGGTGGAGTGTAACCAAGAGTCTGTGGCTCTTCAATATAATTATTGTTCATCTACTTTTGTGTATGTCTGACACTGTTCTGAACCACCCCCCACCACCATCATTGCGGAGTAGCATGAAGAAATGTTTTATTCAGCAGCCCAGTTCATTCAGAGAGCAGCGGAAATGGATCCTGCCTGCATTTAGTCTGCATGTTTGAAGTTGCACTTTCAAGCTGAGGAACGACGAAGTTTTATATCAGTGGCGTGGCGGAGAGCGTCTGTGAAGCTGATGAATACTGACGGAATCAGGGAGTGACGCAGTGTTTCGGGGGTTTTTTTGGGGTCAGACGTAGGAGAGTCGCCCGATGACAGTGAGGCGGCGGCTGACGGAGCCAGACATGCGGCTTCAGTGTCCCGAGTCACAGCCTCCCTGTAACTGGTGATGAAGTCGTGCAACGTGACAGGGTTTTCCTGGCCGCTAATGTAGCGCCTCAGACGAGTCCAAATCCGCTGGTGTGGCCTGAGCCCCGGGTTCCCTATTTTCCCTCACGTGGGCTAAATTAAAGGCATGGTGATGCCCTGCTAATGCTAATTTAGCCTTTTATGCGGACGCGCACTGAACAGCAGTAGCAGAAGAAAAACGCTGCCATGGCAATAAAAATATATTACATCAACGAAAGACAACCAGTAATAGGATTGAAGTGTAGGTGGGGTGGCCAGTTAACCATCCAGATTCTGGGATTTTCTGGCCAAAATATATGGTTATTTATTTGACCTTTCAAATAGGCCTTTATCCGAGTCTTGAAATCTCTCACCCAAATGTACAATAGTGGAACCTCAGCCGTGGTTTCAACCTGCAGTTTCCTTAAACCAGCCGAGGCACAGACACAACGTAGAAAGCGCAGGCGTGCACATAGACTCCCACGCGCATGCGCACGTTTTGCATTCAGCTGCTTGCTTGCCATTTTTTGTTCCGGAGAGTTGTTTTTATTTTTCGAGATGTGTTAGTACACGCAGCCAAGAGTCAAAAGGTGACGTCATGTTTCACTGAAGCGGCATGCCTCAGGAGGTCGTTTCCCCCCCCCCACACACACACAACAACCTGGGAGAGGATTATATCTGTGTGGTATCATGTCTCTTCCTGTCTGGACCTTAAATAACAATACCTGTCAACCTATTTCTGGAATGATCTCCTTCCAGTTCTGACCTGGGGGGGGTGGATCAAGGTCAGACATCAGCCCACGTGAGCTGTGGGGGCAGCCCAGGGCTATTGGCTCATTGTGCTGGCAAGACCATCTTTGGTGATGGCACAGATTCTCAGAGGGCACGGAAAACCTCGAAGCAGTTTGTGGCTCAAAAAAATTACAGTGGCAGCTTGAACTGTTTTGACAAGTTATAAGGGTTTGCATCCTTTCCACATTTAGGAACACGTTCACTGGTGAAGCAGAGGTTTTTTTTTCTTTTCTAGCAGCGTATTAGCTGGGAGCTTTGAAGGGATGCGACTGGAATCGAAAAGTGCTCTATTATGAAGAGTTGAAAGACCACGAAGGCCTTTTTCTTAGGGCCGGTTTATAATCAACGCTCGCGACGTGTCCACGTACGCGTCATGGCCGCCGCACATTTCCTGCATTGATTCCACATGTTGTTTGTACACCTTCTCAAGGAATTTACTGCTGCTGGTTTTGCAGGAGCTCTGCATGTGCTTTCCCAACTGATCATAAACATTTTTATCCTTTTATCCTACTTGTGTATTCCATAATTAACATAAATCAGACTTTGTTTTTGAATATTGATTCAGTTCAATATATAATTTATAATAAAATATACAATTAAACAAATTATTAAAAAATGGCACAGACGAAAAAAGATGATACCCTTAATTTAATATTTTGTGGCACCACCTTTTGCGGCAAACACTGCCAACAAGCCATCTCTCTGCTTCACAATGAGGAGTCTGCATTCGCCAGCAGGTCGTTTAGCCCACTCTTCCTGAACAAGCTGCTCAAGCTGTCTCAGGTTTAAAGGGTGGCGTCTCCACACTGCATTTTCAGATCTTTCCATAGATATTGAATAGGATTAGGATCTGGACTCATGGAGGGCCATTTAAGAACAGTCCAATGTGTTTTTTTTCTCTCAGTCATTCTTGAGTGCTTTTAGCTGTATGTTTTGGGTCATTATCCCGCTGGAGGACCCATGACCTGCGACTGAGGCTGAGCTTTCGGACACTGCGCAGTATGTTTGGCTCCAGGACGCCTTGGTAGTCTTGAGACGTTATTGTGCTCTGCACAGGTTCAAGGTTTCCTGTGACAGATGCAGGAAAGCAGCCCCAAATCCAAACCGAGTCCCCTCCATGTCTCACAGTAGGTTTTGTGGTAGGTATGGGGGTTGGTACGGTGTTCCTTTCTTTGGAAGCTTCACTTTTTCTTCTGTAAACATAGAGCTAATGTGACTGGCCAGAAAGCTCCGGTTTTGTCTCATCAGTCTAAATGACATTCTCCCAGAAACATTGGGGTTAGTCAATATGCATTTTGGTGAATTCTACTCTGGCTTTTTCATGTTTCTCTGTCAATAGTGGAGCCCTCCAGGGTCTTGCTCCATGGAGCCCATTATTGTTCAAAATGCAGATGGTGCAATCAGAAAGTGACGTACCTTTACCCTGGAGCTCAGCTTGAATGGTTCTGGATGGTTTCCATGGTTCTTTTTCTACCATCCGCACTGTCCTTCTGATCACCCTGGGGTTGCATTTCCTCTTGCGTCTACGTCCTGGGAGGGTTTTGAAAGGGTGCAACGTAGGGCTACAAGGACGATTCCTGGTCTTAGATAAATGTCTTATGAGGAGAGGTTAGCTGATTAGCTGTTCAGCCTCGGGCAAAGGAGATTGAGGGGGGACATGATCCAGATATATAAGATTCTAGCAAGTGTGGATGCTGTTCAACCAAATGGCTATTTCAATATTAGTTTAAATACTAGAACTTGTGGCCATAGGTGGAAATTAGCGGGAGAACATTTTAAGCTGGATTTGAGAAAGCACTTCTTTACACAGCGTGTAGTTAGAGTATGGAATAGTCTTCCTTTTCAAGTGCAGGCTAGAACCCTGGGTTCCTTTAAATAATATTTTAACAACTCTGAGCTATTAGTTAAGTTAACCTTATACCTTTTAGTAATATTGACCCTGTGGTCACAGGAACATGACGATGCTTGGAGATGGTCTTACAGCCTTTATCTTTAACATGATTATCTATAATCTTCTTTCTGAGCTCATCAGACAGCTCTCTCCTTTGCTTTCTCTGGTCCACGTTCAGTGTGATGACACAATGATACCAAATAACACAGTAGAATGTTCTTTCCCTTTAAATATGCAGAATGGCTGATGAAAAGCTTGAAGGCACCTGTGATACCAATTAAGGTTAAATATTTACTTTGAAACACGCAAGGATAAATAGTCTCTTTAGGGGTACCAACAAATCTGTCCATACTATTTTAGCATATCTTTGAAAAATAAACAACAAATTAATTCTTTTCACAATTTTATTGGTTTACTGTATCACATACTAAAGGCATGCAGGTATACATTAGACAGTTGCTTTTAATTGAATCACTTTTCAGGGGAAATGAAACGTTGTTTCAATGAGCAGTATGGGTACCAACAAATTTGTCCACATCTATGCATTTCTAACCAAATTCTCATTCCTGCTTTACTCCCCTAGTTAATTATACACCTGTGGTTTGTTAATCAACAAATACCACTAGGTACCTTTTGAATATCCATCGAGTTCCTGACCAGCAGGCTGCCTCAGTCTGTCCCGGTTTCCCTGCTTATACTGGCAGAATCGTGTTACTTCCTGCATTTTGGGTTGAGTGGGTTAGTTGGTGCTCTTTATCCAAAGGGCAGTGCTTGTTCTAGCCAAACCAAACACCATATTTCTAAACTGTCAAGCTCAACCTTCTCTGGCTCAAGGGTATGACATTTCCGATTGTGGTGACGAGACACAAATATAGGCAGTGTGTCCTGTCCAGAAAGCCAACCAAAGCAGCCTCCTTGCACTGAAGCAGCCTGGGATGTATGGGTAAAGTACTCGGGAAGCATTAACATGGAAGCTCCTGAGAGAGGGGGAAGCGAGGTAAAGAAAGACAAACATTAGGCTACTGTATGAAGTTGAGTCCCCTTGAACTATCCATTCGCATAGTCAAGATATTTTGAACCAGCTAATCCAGCAGTCCTGGCCTTCAGGACTATTCACTCACAAGATTTTCCTGTGTTTAAGATCATGATGCTGGGTGAATCTCAATATGTGTACTTGACCGTACTTGTGTTCTCGTCCCGTTTTACATCAACTTCCATTGCCAAAGACCAGTTCAAATACTAAGAACGGAAGCACAGAGGACAGTAAAAATCCCCAGATGTTGGCCTTGCTCCGCCTCAAATATCAAGGGCACATCAGTTGCATCCGGAACAAGACCAATCGCATGATTCATTACACCCCAAGTTCATTCTTAGACGGCAAGTTTGCAAGATCGGTCTTGCCAAGACCACAGGTATGGTCTTTGCGTTCTTGATATTGAGATTCACCAGCTGTTTAGCTTAAGAAATGGCATCCATGCCTTCTGGACCCCCCCCCCCTCCCCAGTATGTTTATCCAGCAGAAACCCACCTTCAGCACGTGATGCGACTTGCCCCAAACCTTTGGTTGCTCTAGCATAGGAATGTAACATTAGATTGAGTATTCCATACAAGTGAGCCATAATGCTATTGTTACAAACCTGTGAGCTCCTTGAATTTGTGTTCCCACGTTTGTGTCTGTGTTCAGGGGAGGGAGGGGGGGTTTCCACTGAGGTCGAGTTTCTTACGTGGGTATACACCCATGATCGGAGGATGATTTCTCCATTGCCATTTTAGAATATTCTTCAGTTTTGATAAGCTAAACTTACCTTAAGAGAGAAACGTAAGCATACGGCTCTGTCTGATCCCACAGTGTAACAGGACCGGTTGCAAGGCCAAAATCCTGCATGATATTTTGGCACTTGTGTCTTCGATTTAACAACTCCCCTTGACGTGAGCATTGAGTGACAGTGTTTTTATTATTTTTTTTAATTTTGCAATAATGTTAAAGTGGTGTTAAATAAATAGGCTGGATATGCATGAACGAGGAGATTGTGCTCAATGGAAGGTGTGTGTAAATTGTCGAGCAGTGTGACTCTATGCGAGAGTGTGTCCTGTAATGGACCGTGACTCTATGCGAGAGTGTGTCCTGTAATGGACCGTGACTCTATGCGAGAGTGTGTCCTGTAATGGACCGTGACTCTGAGAGTGTGTCCTGTAATGGACCGTGACTCTATGCGAGAGTGTGTCCTGTGATGGACCGTGACTCTATGCGAGAGTGTGTCCTGTGATGGACCGTGACTCTATGCGAGAGTGTGTCCTGTAATGGGCCGCTGCTTTTTGTTGGACTTTTCACACAGGTTCCACAGATGGCTTCCCGCCAGGACCTCTGGAAGTGCGCTGATCCTGTGCGGGTGAATTACCCGTCTGGATTGCTCACAGCTTCATTATTGTTCTACTAAGCAGCTCAGATAACAGACAGGTTTCACCACCTGGCACATCTTGCTTCTGAATAGTCTGTAAGGAAAACCGATGCCCTATTATCATGTCGGCTGTATTTTTGGATCGCACTTGTGACTTGACCTGTGACCCCACTCTCTACAGTAATGAGCAAGCCCTTTAAACCTTATCCAGTTAAAAGGTAAACTCAGTCCAGTCCACAGAGGCCTAGAGGAATCTGTTGAGCCCCTGGACAGTGGGACCCCCGCCCCCATACACCACCTGTTGAGAGGGAGTGGCAGATCTTGGGATAACAAGAATTGTGGTAATTTATTGCGTACTCAGACGTACTACTGACCATCCCATTCAGGGTTGGGAACCATTGTCGACAAAGTTTTTTCCTTTTCCCATGAGGCTTCTCCCCTTCTACCACTGATAAATCACAACCAGTAATCACACACCAGTCCAGTGTTCTGTTTTCTTCTGCGCATCTCTCTGTATTCTTTATGACTTGCATTTCCTCGGCTCGGCCTACCAGGTAAGTATCACTGTGCCGTGCTCTTGTGTCCTTTATGAAGTGCTACACCTGCTTCACCACTTGTGCCAAATGTCACGGGGACATCAAAAAACTACTTTCCCGCTTGCAAAATGACGTATGGGCGACAAGGGCAGTCATCCAGGGTGGCATCTTGCCTGGGGCACCCACACAAAAAAAAAACATTTGGTTGTGACATTTGCATGATCGGTTTTCTATCGCTCCTTTGCACGCCACATCAATGATATTATGTCACCGTCTTGGGCAGTTAACCTTGGTAGAGTGGGCTCCCTGAATTTAGTTTGTGAGTTTGGCAGGCAGAAGTATGAGATAGGAAGGGGCGGGGCTAAACCAACCTCAGGTCGACACCTGTTTGGGATATTATACAGATTTTATATACACCTCACTGTGCAATGGTACACCATTGCTTGGGCACTAGTAGGTGTGAGAACATTCCTTATCATAAAAAAACACGCTTATGACACATAAATACATGCAATTACCTTTTTTTTTTTACCTGAAACGAATGGACCACTGTGGCTTCCTGCTCTTTAACATGTGATGAAGGGCATTTTCCCCCGCTGGGTGACGTCGCGCACCGAAACAGGCCCAGTATGTTCACAGCAGAAAAAACAAATAACTAGTAGCATATGAAACACATAAAGGATGTGTAACAATTTATTGGAATGTAAAATATATAATACAAACATAAAATTATAAAAGTTATATAAAATAACATTTCACAAAGATTTTGCTATTGACAGTTTTTGGAAAGAGAAAAAAAACCCTTGTTGTAATAATCTCCTTGATGCCACTTTACGAAGTGCAGGTTTATATACATTTGAAATTTATTGAAGGCACCTGTGATACTCATTAAAGTTAAATATTTACTTTGAAACATGACTATAATGCAAGGATAAATAGTCTCTTTAGGGGTACCAACAAATCTGTCCATACTATTTTAGCATATCTTTCTAAAATAAACAACAAATGATTTCTTTTCACAATTTCATTGGTTTACTGTATCACATACTAAAGGCATGCAGGTATACATTAGACAATTGCTTTTAATTGAATCACTTTTCAGAAACTGTTGGGCACGTTTATGCACCATACAATTGACTGCTACTCCTATTTTCTATGCGGACCTTTTTTTTTTTTTTTTTTTTTTTTTTACTACATATCCCACAATGCCAAGGCCATGAGGGTTGCGTGTAGGCAGGTTGATACGGCTACGCAACATCAGGGGGAAAGATTCTGACTTAAGCCGTTTGTAGTTTGAGTTACTTTGGGAGCCGGGAAGTCTCAGCGGACTCAGGGGAGCGCAAACCCGACGGCGGCTCGCATCGTACGTGCCGGGGCGGCGTTATTTCGCAAACGGCGAATTGTTTAATTTTAATGGTGTCCGTTTATTCCATTGGATTGGACCCACATGCTCGTCCGCTAAGACAGACAGGATCACAGCATGGACTGGGAGCAAAGTTACTTTTCAAAGGGATCGAGCCTCTGCTTACATAATGTACGTCAGGGTTGGGTTTTCCCTATGTTTTATTAAAAAGTATAAACTTTTCCATGTGCCATAGGCTTTAGCGTCTGTTCCACAAAAACTGCTTGACTTGTGATCGGGAGACGATGGCTGCATTTCGTCAGTGTAAGTCCGTATCGGATGTCTTGTTGGAAGTCGTGATTTCAAGCCCATTTTAAGTGGGTCTGACCAGCCGATCTGCGGCAGCGGTCGATGGACATATTGCGGTCATCTAGAAACATCCCGATCATCTTACGCCTGCTTCTGAATCGGGATATATTACGCCGCAATAACAAGTCTCATCCCGAATACAGTTTCCCCCCATTTTTAAAGTTCTACAGCTTCAGTGTTTATTGTTGAGAGGTGAGTATTGAAACATATTTTGATATTTTTTATCGTAATAAAATATCTCTACGTTACGAATGCGTTTTTTAACTTCACCTTTTCTACAAGATAATTTACCCAGACAAAAATCAATTCGTAGATAGCGGTGCGGGAAAAAAACTATGTAAATTATTGAGTTTCCAGACGGATTATGACAGCATCTGACACCGTACGATATGTCTTGCCTTGTATAGTGATAAATCACGAGAAATGTTCATTTAAAAGGCGTGGGGATGAGACATAAACTACAATTACGACTGCCTTTTAGATGAGACCTCAGTGCATCTCACATGGTCTGCGTTTTCTTCTGGATTCAATTTTCGGCTACTGGTTTGGGGGACAAAACACAACTTATTTAAGGTACTATTTTTTTTTTTTTTAAATGCTCCTTTAACTGTCCCCAAACCACACACTAAACTTTGAACTCCCACTGTAGTTATTCTGCTCCCCCAGTTCAGCATGGGTGGTGCGGCATGACATTCAGATGAGACTCTTGCTGCGATCTATAATATAAAGATTCCACCACGAAATCACATAAGTCACTAAAGCGATATTTTCCTGAAAATAATTTTAAATTACAATGTGTCGTGTGTCCGTGGTTAATTACACCCCCTGGCTTATATTTGTATAGTAATTTTCATGCTTGATTTGAGACGGTGGTCTCTTGAAGGCTGTAATAGGAATATGTTCCTTGAAAGTCAGCCACCATTTGCAACAGGTGGAAAACTGATGCTGTTGGGCTGAATAACAAATTTGATTACATTTATTTGAGCATGGTCAAGTTTTGTTGGTTCATATTCTAAATGGACATTTGAGCACTAAAAATTCACCAAACCTGCCTAACTTGGAAAAAAATAATGGGAATATCTTTAAAAAAAAAAAAAAAAAGATAGTTGCATGTACCTGTATCCTAGTTTGGGGGCACCGGGAAAAAATAAATATAAAATTTAAGAGCAAGGGTAATGTCCAACTCCCTGTTTTAATGTGCTTCCACCACACCACTACAGATTACTGGCCTGTCAGTGAACTATGTGCATCCGGAAATGGGATTCATTATGCAATTCAGAAGGATGTTTTACAGCAATAAAACAAGGACATTGTTTCATATGACAGATTTGGAGCTTAAAGTTCATGTACAAGTCCAGGATCGTGTGAAGGTGCATATCTGCCTTGTAATGTGTGCAGTCTAAGCATTGGTGTTTTGTGTGTGTGTGTGTGTGTGTGTGTGTGGGGGGGGGGGGTCTTTAGGTTTTCCTCACAACGCATCTATATGTATACAACACAGAGAAGATCCCAGATTTTTACGGTATTTGGTTACCCCAGTGTTAAAATGCCTCTGTTTTAAAGCACGATATAAAGCAGTCAAACTTCTGGAAAGAGTATATGGCATTTTGTTTAGTATGACAACCAGGTTTTGTTATAAAGTCAGAGTGTTAAAAAGGACAAGTAAACTAGGTTGTGGAAGAATTTTACTTTAAGAATGGCCAAGCTGTAATAAAGCAATGGACTGGCTGCAACTCTGTGGGCATATGTTTTCGATTTAGTTGTTGGTCTGTCCAGTCTTCTGAGCTAATTTAATCGCAGAGTGAGACATGAATTCACAAATCAGGATTGTCCAATTTGCGGTGACAGAGGTAGGAAGACCGCAGCTAGGATGAAATTTGTAACAGCATTTTATGGTGGAAAAACCCAGGCCATGGATCCTAGCGAGCTGCAACGTTTGTACCTCCTGTTTCTCACTGCGATGTCTGTCTCCTAAAGAGAAAGATACAAATCAGACTGTTGGAGAAACGTTTCATTTGTCTGTTCCTCTGTTAGTTTTGGAATAGGTCATCTTCCCTTGTTTCAGCCTCTTCATCCGATCTTTTCTTTTGCAAATCTTTGCTGAGGTTTCCTGCAGAGCTGGGTGCTGTGTTGGCTTCTCGTCTTCCTTTTGGGGGGGGGGGAGACGGCAGAAAGGGGGGTCCGCCACAGTCACCCTTGGCTGGTTTCGTTGGCATGTGTGAAGAATGCTTTGTATCCACGCTATAGTTCTGGTGCATTGCAGCAGTTGATGTACCCCATCATTATTTAGAGGGATTAATCCCCACATAGTAGCTACATCAGTAATGGTCCTCCTGAGATTTGAACCTCTGTAAAAATGCCACAACAAAAACATTTCAGGTGTAGGGCTGGCTGATTCGTTGGTGTTCTTTATATTCTTCAGTGACTTTTCTTAAAAAAAGCAATAACAATTTCCAAAATTTGTCATGTGTACTATCCATTAATCATGGCTGACATATTGGATAATGATGACCACACACAGACAGTCCCAACGGTTTCCTAGAAAAAATAAAGTCCAAGAATGTCAGGTTACAATACTTAGCTGTCATTACGTCTGTGCTTGTGGTGGATTTTAACTACTTTACTGTAGGATACAACTGCAATTTCCTTCCCAACAAGCCTGTTTTGCAGCCTGTGTTATTAACATAATCTCTATTTTTGAGTAAGACTCTTTAGCAAAGTCAGTTTTCCACATGAGACATTGCAGATATATACTTGCTTTGAACTGTAAGATTGTGAGTTTAAATCCTGCAACATGGCTCTGGTATTTGATGTTTTGTCCAATTACAGAAATCCAAAATGGCCTCTGGTGAAGTTTTATATGAATGAACTTGCTCAAGCCACGACCTGGCAAGTAACCACAGCCTGTGTCCCTGCTCTGGTGGAGTCTCTGCTACTAGGCTGAGAACGTCGGGAAAGGAACTTAAGCTGGTCTCTGTGCCTTGAAGGACAAGCATGGGGTTGAGGATTGCTATGCATGAATGATGCTGTACAGTAATTAGGGGAGTGGACTCAGCTCCCTGGGGTTGGGGGAGGAAGGAGATGTGTATATATATCCCCAGCCCCCAACCCCAGGCCACTCCCCTAATTACTGTACAGTAATTAGTAGTGATGTACATAACTTTAGTTAGTATATACACACACACACACACACACAAACTAAAGTTATGTATATTACTACTAATTACTGTACAGTAATACAGACACCATAGAGACACACAAAGGACCCGCATTTGCTGCATTTGTTCGGTACATATGCATACTGAACCAAAAGACCCGTACTGAAACTTTTCGGTACAAATACATATTATGTTACTGTCCCAATATACTGGTACACTCCTATATAAATTTCCTGGGCTGGGCCTGCCTTTTAAAATCGATGCCTTGACGTGTCTGTGTCACTATGTTGGAACCACAGTGACTCGCCTGCTGTGAGGTTGTGTTGCATGCTGTTAAGTTGTTTAATGGGTATAGTTGTCTGACCATGGAAAAATAGGCCTACTCCTATATGTAGGTCCGTTTCATCATTCTACGTTTCGGAGGCACAGATTTAGAGTTTTGGATGTTTCTCTTTTAGCGGAAAGGCTATTGGTTAGTGCCGACCCTCTGTAGCTCTGCAGGTGCTTAGGGCAGTAATGTCTCATTTGGTTGTAGGAGGATGCCATTGGTTGTGTAGAGTTTTAGGGGCCTTATTGAAAAAGCTAAGGAATTACGAGTAAATACAGGGTTGTCAGGTCCCAAAATTGAAGTAATCCTGCTTAGTGGAAGCAATGGGAAGGTGAAAGCAGACATTTCACCTTGTGAATGTGATAAATCAAAAAGCTTCTGATCTTATTGCTGCTTCGCCAGAACGTTATATGGATGAAGGTCTAAAGCTGGTTTAACTTTCAGACAAATTGTCCCAAAACGAAGCAGCAGTTCTGTGTGGCAGGAAACAACTGTTGTACAAGATACTTGGTTTTGCGAACACAGTAACCCAAAAATTATTTTGCAGATATTTTTCAAACATTCTAGACACATTTTATTGGTGACAAACTAAAGTAAGTGGTTAAATTTTAGATATGGATTGAGCCAAAATTGAACAGCGATAATCCCGAAAATGGGATAGTTTAAAAAATTTGATCCTGTTAATGCAATAACTCAAAATGTGTTTGACAGATTTCTTTCAACTTTTGCGTCCAAGTTTGATTGAATTTTTAGACAAATAACGAGTATATAGCAGCCTAAACCTTGTCAACGGGATAACTCTGTTGTTATTGCTCTATTTTTTCTGTTTTATTATTGATGGATCTTATTATCACTTTACAAAAACCTTATATGGAGGAAAATTTCCATCTGAAAATCTGCTTTTGTCCAGACCCCAAATCACCCCAAAATTGGAACTTCAATGACAGAGTGTGGAGCTGAGGTTAAATATAGAGATGTTCACAAGTAAGAAAATTAGAGTCTGAGTCAAGTCTCAAGTCTCTGTCACGGTTCCAGTTTAACATTGCTGTTTCCTAAAAATGTAACCATTATTTGTTGTTTTTCTATTAGTACTCGATGCAGTGAATGGGAATCGCCACTTGAACAGTTCAAAAACTCATAGTTTCTTAGGCTTATATGCATTTTCAAAGTAATCACTATTTCAAACGTCTTTCAAGGAATAACATTTTTGTAAGAGAAATTTAAGTACATTTCTAATGTAGATTTCAAAAATAATACTTTCTCAAAAATAACATTATGATAAAGACATCCATGGGGTAAACTTTAATTAGTGTGAGCAGTTACAAACAAAGCCCAAAGTGGGTCCAAACCTGGCAACAACAATCAGCTATGTAGAAGCCAGACCAAACCATACTGGTCTCCACCCTCAACTACGTTAAAGTGATGTGATTGGCTAATGAATGAGTATAACCAAGACCTCGTTTGTCATGCTGCTCAAGTAAATGCATGTTAAAGTAAACTGTGATTTCTATGGCTCATTCCGTGACATTAGTGCATCTTGTACAGTTGTTAGCTATGGAAAATTGAGAAATACAGGTTCTGCGAATTGGCATGCAAATTGCGCATGCAATAAATATGATGGGTGTCGGTGTAGTTTCAAAGTTGCGTGTTACAACTAGGACTTGGAGCATTCAAGTAAAACATTATTGGCTTTTACAATTCAAGTTCATTCATCCGGTAACTTTAACATTCTAGAAGTTAAAGACGTGGAAGGAGTGAGGATTAGTTGGGCAGAGAGGGTGACAGCCCCCTTTTCTAGTTTTCTTCCAAGTGTTTGAGCCCATGTAGTGTTTTAATGATTTTGTTTGTGTTTCTCCTGATGTATGTTTTTGTAATGACACAATACTGTAGCTAAGCTGTCCCCCACATCCTGTGTATACCTGCCAACGGTCTCCATTCTCCTGGGCCTTTCTCATTTTCCACCCCTTTTCCCGCTGTCCCTCCGATTTACCATTTCTCCAAATGAAATCCAGATTTTCCACATCCACACATTAATGACTGTCGGGATCGAGTTCCTCCCCGTTTTTGCAAACCGCCGTATTCTTCGCAACGTAACGAAGCTGCTGCGTTTTCTGATTCTAAGCGTGTGGATCACTGATGCGCAGACTCCGCGCGCAGACTCCGCGCGCAGACTCCGCGCGCAGACTCCG
>JAABNY020000119.1:25236885-25248929 GCA_015164015.2 Brevimyrus niger
GTGTATGTGCTGTGTGTGTAGTGGGCGTGTATGTGCTGTATGTATAGTGGGTGTGTATGTGCTGTATGTGTAGTGGGCGTGTATGTGCTGTGTGTGTAGTGGGCGTGTATGTGCTGTGTGTGCAGTGGGCGTGTATGTGCAGTGGGTGTGTATGTGCTGTGTGTGTAGTGGGCGTGTATGTGCAGTGGGTGTGTATGTGCTGTGTGTGTAGTGGGTGTGTATGTGCTGTGTGTGTAGTGGGCGTGTATGTGCTGTATGTATAGTGGGTGTGTATGTGCTGTATGTGTAGTGGGTGTGTATGTGCTGTGTGTGTAGTGGGTGTGTATGTGCTGTATGTGTAGTGGGTGTGTATGTGCTGTATGTGTAGTGGGCCTGTCTGGGCAAACGTCCGGGATCCAATCACAATGAAGCCATACCAGGAGGGTTCCGTGAATCTATAGTTTGAACCACAAAAGGAAAATGTTGGTGTTTTTTTTTTATTTCCTTGAGTAAAAATGTCAACGTCTCTGGCCTATTTAATGCATGTGTCAGGTTGCACTAAACAACATTCTGAATTTAGGCATTTCTGCAAATAAAATGTCTGATGTGCCCTTCAGCATGAACAAACTCTTTGAATATGTATGTCTGTAAATGGACTGGTTTGTTCTGCTCTGTTGTGCTGCCTTGCCAACTAAAAGGAAAACCTGCACTGATTCCTGTTTTCTGAAAAAATATTTGTATATGAATACAGCTGACTGAATTTAGTTGGAATATTTAAAGAAAATCCACTGTTTGTGAAAAAAATAAAACAATATCCTTTTCCTCTTGGATTCGGGTTCTGCTGAATATTGCTGAATTCCAGGGGTTTCCAATACCATCAACACTAAGGCTGGGTGATGTACGATATTAATACTGAGACATGTAATTGTCACATAACAAGGGCTTTGACAGTCAGCTGGACTGAGATTAGGCTTGGTGGCACGCAGTTTTATTTTGTAGTTTTGTTGATAAAATATGCCCAATTTGATTTGCCAAAAGGAGATCATCAATAAGCTTCCAAAAACATTTTTACTCTGTCATAGGAAACAAAGCTTAGCAAGCTTTGCAATTTAAATGATTTCCCTCTATTTGTTTATTCAGCTCTATACACTCCAAGCCAATTATAACTGTTCTCATCCTTGCTGTATGACTCACTCATGCCCATTGTGGTGCATTTTTTTTAGATATTTAAAAAAAAATGAGTGAGAAGGGGAAAAGTGAACAAAGACTGCTCATGGAAAAATATCAGCCTTCCGGTAAATGGAGATATTCTGGAATATTAAGGAATAATATTCTCTGAAGGTATCATTAATTTTAATTGGATCAGTTGAAGGTTCTCCTATTAGGTCACAAACATTTTGTATGAGCTGAGATGCCGTTTTGGATTTGAGATGATGAGCTAAAAGTTGCCCGGACTTGTCTCTGTGCTTGTAAACAAATCCCTAGTCTCATCTGTTTTGGTTTTGCAGATGGGCAAAGTGAATTTGATGTATTATTTTGTTATTGGTTTATGTCTGTCCGATGGGTCTGGCGACTGTGGTGTAATAGAGTTCCCTTTGCAAAAGGTCGGGATCTATGAGTTGCTAGATCCTGGGTCCAGCTCTCTGATCTGCATCGTTCTGAGCTCCAGTAATGATGGTGCAGTGAAGGAGATCGATCACATCCTCATGGGCAGATGCTGGAGGGTTCTACAGAACTGTGGGTTCTACAGAAGTGCCCGGTTTGTGAATTCAGCCCACAGCTGCTACTCAGATTCAGCTTAGGTCCAGTGGGCTACTACCTACTAGGAGAATGAGGCTGAACCTGACCAGAGTCCAAGATCAGGCTGCTTCTAATGAGTTTGCACACAGTTTTTGTGCTGATGCTGATGTGATGGAGGAGACCTTCTGCAATAAAACCCTGAAGGTTGCTGAGGGTTGTGTCGGTCTTGCTGCTGTTTCTAGAAGGAGGTGTTTCGTCTTGTGAGGCACCCTGGATATTATTGAGAGGAATTGCAGTGCGTGGCTCGATGGCAACCCCGTTCTGTACGAAGGAACTGTGAAGGACGTCTGCGAGGCCACTGAGGGTAGATGAGGTGTTTATTAGAGGGATTTGTGAGCAATTGACACCATCTGTGGTCTAGTGACACACATCCGATTTAGAGAGGAATCGAAGCATCATGCACATCTAAATCCTTTCCTTGGGTTGCAGTTGGGGCAGGTGATGTAATGATTCTTATGAAGTTGTGACCTGCTGGACCGGCTGCTTTGAGGTAGTGATTAAAGCCGATCGTCCGGTTAGAATGTTGGACATCTCTGGATCCACGGTGCTTGAGGTTGATCCTCTGAGTAGCTGTAACCCACCCAATATCATTGATTTTGCACAGGTGGTGAACCAGCTGGGGGTTAGGGAACTTCACAGTAATCTGTGGTATCTGGGGGGGGGGGACTTCTCCAGGCTGATGGTAAGGCCATCCTGGCATTGCAGACAATCTTTGCTTCCATTCGGGAGACTGGCATCAACCCAGCTGACTAGAAAATGGCAATACTTGTCCCTATCTGGAAAGGGAATGGTAATTGCCTGGATTGCGGCAACTACTGGGAGATCACCTGGCACTGAGAGCAGTGTTAAGTCCTTGCTAGGGTCATCCTCAGCAGGATCCGTGCTGCCTATCAGCAACCCGAGTGGTCTGGTTTTATGCCAATGTTGTCTTGCTTTTGACTGCATCTTGGCACTGAGGGATCTCATCAAGTGCAAACGTGAATATTGGCAGGGATTCTTTGCAGCCTGTGTTGATTTTGGTAAAGCGCTTGACTCCATCGACTGAGCTTCCTTGTGGAGCATCCTGAGACTTCGAGGAATCCCTCTGAAGTTGCTGGATGTCTTGGCTGGCCTGTGCGCTGGTACTGTGAGTGCTGTACAGAGTGGAGGCAGAACCTCCGCATTGCTCCCATTAGATTCTGGGGTTCATCAGGAGTGTGTTTTTGCTTTTACTCTGTTCAATGTTTGCATGGACTGGGTGTTGGGTAGGGTCATGGGGTTCAGTAGCTGTTGGGCATCTGTTGGTGAGGAAAGATTTACTGATCTCAATTGTGGACAATGCTGTGACGTTGTGGAGTTAATGCTCTGATCAGCTTTCTTTGTAAGTGGATGAAGGTCTAAGACTTTAGAGTCTTGTTGCTCCCTGCCTTGCTGTTTGACTATGAGACATGCATGTGTAGATGTTATCCAGTGACCTGAGATGAATACTGGACTCATTTGGTTCTGTTTTTCCTTGGAGAATCCTTGGGTGTCGCTCGTTTCATTTTGAGTCCTGAATGAAGCACATTACCTGCATTGTGACGGGTTGTCAGTTACGGTACTATGGCCTCATTGCTGAGGATCCGAGCAGCTGGATCAGGCCAGGGTTATGCCCCTATAACACCTGGCTGCAGTAAATAGATGGGCACTTCCAGAGGATGGGACTGGACCACATGCCAGCCTGGGGGAGGTCGGCAACCAGAATCATAAGGTATTTCATTATGTGGTGTCCTCCCCAGCCTGACCTGACCTGACCTGGTTTGTAATAAACCATCTATTGCATTGGGCACTACTGCAGATCCCTATTCAGACTACCATTCTTCCAATTATCCATTGCTTAAATGACTTAGTATACTGGGGAGAACGTCTCAGCTATATCCGATTGTCATGTCGTCTACATGAACAAATTAAAAATGTCAAATTAACCTAAGTTAATTTACCATAATTTACTAAGTAACTTTACCATATTTTAAACAGGTAAGCTAATTGTATTAATGTGTTTAAGTCCAACCAAGTAATATATGACCACATTCATTTTTGTCTATCCACGTGAGGAATAGGTCACCTCAATTCTTGAGCCGATAAGAAGTTGAATCCCAATTTACTGGGTAGGCAGGACTTGGCTCCATCAGGTCTGTTAAACATATGTGTTCCTTCCACAGTTTTCACTCAGAGGCGGGCAGCACACAGAAGTTGAAAACACATTCCTTTTTCGCAGAGCGCTTGTTTAATGTCTTTGAAGGCTGCCGTTTCCTCATCAGTGCTGCGCTCACATCAGGGTCTGCTCTAAGCATAAGCCCGTTATATTCTAATTAGTGCCGTGTGGCACATCGTAGCGCCTTTGCCCTCTTCTGAGCTTCTAGCACATACTGAAAGGCCTCTGTGTCTCCCAGGCTTGGTTAAAGGCCAGGGGAGTAACCTGCCCACTGTGGTTCGGAAGGTTTATCAAATATGTCCACCGTACATAAACATTCCCAACACAAACACAGCGGATTCCTGGCCAGTTTTGCTGGCCTGGGGGATGTTGACAAATCGCATGTTAGCCCTGTGTGTATCCTCCTGTTTATTCTGTAGTGCCGTAGGTAAAACTTGCTTGAGCTTATTAGTGGAATAATATTATACTTTTTAAAAATCATTATTATTCTGTGGAAAACAAAAGATGGGTCTACTGGCCACATTATAAATTATAATGGAGTATAAACATGTCACAGGTTGTATAAATAAAATATAAATAAAAGGTGTTTTGTTTTGATCACTATTGATCCCCCAATAACTAACAAATATGTAACATAAAGATCACAGTTTCTGCTTTGTGGTGGGAAAGGGATACATGGAAGCCAGGAACTATAAAATTCATGGTCCGCATATGTGGATGTTAATACTTCCAAGTGCGTAAAACATGTAACAACTCAATTATCGGTGTCTGTTTCCATGGAGAATCAGTGATTTAGGCGTATTTTCCTGCAAGACCAGGTTTTAGCTCGCATTATCATAGTCAGACTTGATTAAACTCAAATTGTAATCTACATCTTTGGAACCGGAATAACTATGGTTATGTTCTTTTAGACTCGTTAAAATCAGAATTAAGGTTTAAATCCAAACTTGCGTTCTGCAATATGCTCAGATTATAAAGCCAGAAGCTTGCAACTGACAGCCTTGTGTCAGGCCCAAGGTCTTGCTATAGTTGATGGAAAAACAGCAGTGCATAATTTTTCTCATTAGAAAACGTTTTTGTTCAGCTTAATCAGCTTTCTATCGGTTTTTATTGCCTGTGGGGTACGGGGGTGAACACCCGCCACCCCGATACACACACACTCTCACAAGGTTTATTTGCCTGGCTCTGGCGAGCTGACTAAGCTGCTGTATTAGCTACATGATGTCTGCAGTGCTCACGTAGTCGACAGCTTTTTTCCGCTATGAGTCTTTCCTGTGTTTGGGGCTGTATTGAGGGATGTGGTCTACACCGCTTTGCTGGTTTTCTGCTCTGCCTGGAAAAAACAGGTTGTGCAGGCTTAAGAGGAAAGATCGTTTTTTTCCCCACTGCTCTCAGGATATTTGCTTAGCTGTTGCTTTTAATAAATGCTCCACTCTTTTGTCTCAGAAAATATATGGGTTGTGAAGTGGTGGGCAAAAGGGTTTTGTCCCCCTCCTGTAACCCAGACAGGCAATAGCCATGTGATGGATGCAGATATAAAGTAATTCCATTATCTTCCTGACTACTGGCTTGGAGGACGATGAGCTCAGGTGTTTTGCCAAGCAATTGCTATTCCTTCCCTTCAAAAATAATGAAATTTTACATTTCCTAATTTGCCTCGTCATACATTAACCCTTTACTCATTCATTTGGGAGGGTTTATTTAACCCAGAAGGAGACAGTTGAAACAGAGGCCACAGTAGTCTGCTTTTTTTGTACTTAGAACAATAGTCTGGGATATAATTGAAGCTGTTTCAATAAGAGAGGTGACCTCATTGATGTCACTGATACCTTTTCCTGTTAACCCTTTCAACATCTGAGTCAGTGTCTTCTGTTAATATAGTGACCCTTACACTTGGATTCAATATAAAGGGTAGCACTTATGGCTATAAAGCTGGATGTTGGTGTTGCAGTATCACACTCACTTGCAGGTAGCTGTGTATGTAAGCTCCTGTCTTTGATCTCCTGTTGATTGGATTTAGTTTTTTTTTTCTCTTCAAAATTTTCTCCCTAGGTGATATCAGTGGGAAAATCTACAAATCTTTTTTTCATAATTTACATCATGTTTTTTGGACCATTTGTTATTATCTTTCCAATTGGCTTTTTATTCCTGCTTGTCTAGGTCTTGGGTGTTCCTTTGTGTTCCTGCTTGTCTAGTAGTGATATTGAGTGTTCTTTTGTGTTCCTGCTGGTCTAGAGGTGGTCTCTGGTTTTCCTTTTTGTTCCTGTGGGTCTAGTGGTGGTCTTTGGTGTTCCATTGTGTTCCTGCTGGTCTTGTGGTGGTCTTTGGTGTTCTATTGTGTTCCTTTTGGTGTAGTGGTGTTCTCTGGTGTT
The DNA here is from genome assembly GCA_015164015.2 of Brevimyrus niger. NCBI lineage: Eukaryota > Metazoa > Chordata > Actinopteri > Osteoglossiformes > Mormyridae > Brevimyrus > Brevimyrus niger. The sequence goes on from JAABNY020000119.1 coordinate 25,243,210, forward strand.
CCTTTTTGTTCCTGGTCTAGTGGTAGTCTTTGATGTCCCCTTATAATTCTGCTTTTGGTGGTGGTTGTTGTCTGTGTTGGTGAAGTTTTTGTGTGGTCCCGTCTATGTAAAATGGAAAGTCCTTGTTTTGGCCCCAGATGCGTAGTTTTTTGTATTTGTTGTGCACCCTCAGTCCCCCATGAGCTGTCCCCCGATGCGGAGCAGTACACTTTGTACCCTGGGGATCATTTAGTACTGCGCTGCCCTGCTGTGGAGGAGGAGGAGGGGGAGGGGGCAGTGGCTGTGATGACGTCAGCTGTTGGCTGGACAAAGGACCAGGTGGCCATTCATGATGGGGATCACACTCGCTTGCGGAATGGCCGGCTGGAGATCGAGGGGGTGGAGCCAGCTGACTCTGGGATGTACGGCTGCCTTGCCATAGGGACTTGGGGAAATGGCAGTGCCCTGTTTGCTGTCAACGTCTCAGGTACGTCTGTAGGTGTCCATCTGATTCATTCCAGGTCAATGGATGTGAGGCTGATGATTGGTAGATTCTAACCTTTTTTTGCTTAATGACTGTGGTTATTGACCTGGCCACTTTCTCCATAGATCATTTTCCTTGAAGTGGTTCAAAAAAAAAACCATCTGCTTATACAACTGAACAAGGGCCCTTGTTGTCTAACTGAGGTTTAGACAACTGATTTCAGAGAGGAAAGTCTGGTTATTGGATATACGTGTGCCTGTTTGTCAGCAACTCCCTTCAAGCTGCAACTCGATATTACCTAGCACGGTTGCTCCAGTGGCTTCGATATGGACAAAGCCTATTGGGTGGAGGCGAGAACCTCATCACACCCTGTGTCTGAGCACAGGATCAGCCTTTGTTCAGTATCTAATTCAATGTGTTGCTGGGTAGGTCTCAGCTGTGGGGACTCCTGAAGCGGCCAGTCTTCAGGGCCGAGAAGTCCCTTCTCAATGTATATGGGGTTCTCTATTCCGATTCTTGTGTGCCTTACAGCAGAGGGTGCTGTAGTCTCATGTCATCTCTTAATGGACGATCACTTTAATCTTGAGTAGCTAGATTCTGCTCACTCGGCAAATAAATTGCAAGGTTTGAACTTTTACACGCCATGCCTTGCCATTAGCAGGAAGTACATATTCTGTGATGTGTGTTTTATTTGGGTATTTTTTTTTCCATGCAAATGCATCTGTTTCAGTGGATTTCTTGACTCCTTTCCAGTGGACAACCTGGCTTCCTCTGAAGATGAGGATGATGATGAATCCTCCTCGGAAGAGAACAAGCTTCTCAGTACTCAGAAGCTTCCACGTAAGAATTTTTGCTCTGCCCCCAAGACAATCTGCCCCTCTGACTTCTTTTAGTCTCTGCATTCCCTCTTACCTAATTTCCTATTTCTCTGTGAATTTCCCCTGAGTTACTGCATTCACTTAATCAGCATCATACTCTGCAATTAAGACATCCACATAACTTTCAATCATGACAGGTCAAATAAAAAGTAGATTCATGGTCTTGTTGTCGATGAGTGCAGAATCGCCCTTTGTACCACTTCCTCAGTAGAACATGGCAGGAAGGCCTTGGAAACTCAAAGCTGTGTCTTTTTAGCTATGGCCCCACAGTGGGCCCAGCCAGAGAGGATGGAGAAGAAGCTGCAGGTGGTGCCTGCCAGCAAAACTGTCAGGTTCCGATGTCAGGCGAGCGGCAACCCCAACCCCACGCTCAAGTGGTTCAAGAACGGCAGGGAGTGTAAGAGGGACCAGCGCATTGGTGGTTTCAAGGTTGGTGTCCCTTTATAACCCTGTCCCTGAATCAGTTAATGCTTTCTTCATTGCCCTTGACGTTTGTGTCATAAAGGTTTATCTTTTGGTCTCTCTCTCACACACACACACACACACACACACACACACACACACATCTTTATGGGAACCGTTCATTCATTTCTATGGAACAATGGTAACGTTGACTATGACAACCTCAATCCCTACCCAGCCCTAACCATAAGTCACCAAACAAAATACAAGAGCTTTTGCATCTTTAGTTATTTTTCTTTACAGTCACAGATTTTAATTAAATTGAGTTGTCCCCTAATCAAGCAACCAAGCAACTGGTCCCCATAAAGGGGAAAAAAATGGGTATTCATCACGTAGTAGGGGACATTGTGCCCTAAGGTAAGGTGTATACACACACACACACACACACACACACACACACATACATACGTACGTAAAAGGGTGGATATGTTTTCACGGCCTCCCAGTCTTATAGCTCTCACATCAGCTCACCTGCTAGCTATGGGGTGTTTTGCAGTGTTTCCAGAAGCAGGATTAACAAATTGTAACTTCGCTTGTTGATAACCGCATGTCAGTGACACTTTGCTCTTTGGCAAACATAATTTACTTAATCTGCAAACTGTAAGCCTCCATTGACATGCAGTCATGCAGGACAGAACGCTTAGACTTTTTTGGGAGATTAATAAGTTGCCTAAACAAGACCCTATGTTGCATATTTTGTATACAGTCACCCTGTATTGAAAAACAAAATGCTTCTTAACCAATATGGGACACAATTTATCTGGTGTTTTCGAATTGCGCGATAAACCCCCCTCATTTCCTCCGAGTAAAGGCCGATTCATACTCCACTTTTCAGTGCGAGCTCGCAGTCTTGCGCAGTGAGGCGATGTAAGTTTCATCATCGTGGATTCGCAGCAGACGGCTGCAGGCGTGCAGCCCACATTTTTGTCCAGTGGAGATCATGTCTGGAATGTTGACTGCATGTGCAAGATAATTAGGTGGTAATGCTGACTTTCACAGAGCAGAGGTCAATAAAGAAAGACTAGAGAAAGAATAATCATTATAGTAGTTGTGGTGAGTAGCTGTATACGGAGGTGTAGAGGTACCACATATCTATTCTGTAGAGTTGGGGCGTTACCCCGATGTCCAGGCTAAAACAGCCACTGTGACCCGTACAAATCTAGCCTCCAAATCATCCCCTATATCTAACTGGTGAATTCTCTTCTGCCCCTTCACCACCTTGGCTACTGTGTGGTGAGCGTACTGCTGCAGAATGACTGCAGTCGCATCACCTGGATGGGGGCGACGCGGTGGTGGTGGTTGAAGTGGCTCCCTACCGGTTCTGTAAAGTGCTTTGGGTGTCTTGAAAAGCCCTTTATAAATGTAACATTCATTCCTTCATCTGGTGGTTTCTATGCCGCTTTTCTGTTCCGTACAGTGGACGGGGAAAAGCTACAGGCCCAGGGGCCTCATCCATCAAACGGTGTAAATGTCATTGCGGGAAAAAAATGTATATGCACAAAAAAAATTGATTTGTCAATCTTGCCTTATGCACATATGTCTGCAGTTTCCTGGCTTACTGGTTTTGGGGAAAAAAGATGCAGCTGTATGTAGAATCTCACCTGCACGTGTGTCTGTTCCTTACTCTGTAACTGCCTGTCAGATTCTGCAACTGGCACTGTCATGCGAAATCTTTTCCCCTGTGTCACTACCTGATCTGCATCACCTGCACGTGCATCTTCGAGCATGCTTGCACTGCGCTACATTTTCTGTCTGATCCGTTCATCATGCCATTATTTTGTAAACATATATCTATGTAAAACATTGGTACCTAAATTTCCCATATCGGACATATTAGTTTATATTTTCATGAGTTGAAATTGCTACTCTCCAGCAACATAGTATCTGGGTATACTTCACTCTGAACTGAAATATGTAGTTTGGTGTATTTTTGCATTTGTTGCAGCCTCACTTGTATCACTCCAAATCAGTGGGGAGAAAAAAAAAAAAAAAAAGTATACCATGATATTTCCTGAGACGATTATCATGCGTTGAGAATCTCATACCGTTGCAACCCTAAAAACTGCTGCAGTACATTCTGTCAGGGCTATAAGACGCACTAAACCTGAAACGGAAAAGAAGTGGTTGGATGTGAAGGGATGCAAACAACTTGGGCAGAGGGCCAGTGTGACTCTACCTGTCTGGCAAACCCACGTCCGCCCTCAAACTTCTGCATTTATAATGAAGGATCCGCGTCAGTAGGGAGGTACTGATGTGGTACAAGAGACTCAAAATCTTCAGATCACGAGTTTTACTCAGACCGTCAACCTGCTGTTTGTCAATGTCATGTCAAAATCACCGTTGACTTGCGCATTACTAGAATGTAACAGCTTTTGATTGATTAATGCAGCTTCATTAGCATTCATTTCACTGCCTGTATGCATTTAATAAATACACTTCTCAGTTTAATGTGAGGTGTTCTTGGCGCATTGCAAGTAAATTGCAGTACATAAAAACGGACATCACTGCCAATTTAGTTTTTACTTTTGGCTGTTCACCCAGAATGTAGGGAAATGGGGTGTAGCAGCCGGTTTTGATGTGCGTCCAACACGGAAGACACGAAGAAGCTGAAGGTCAGATAAGATATCCCAGATCTGTATGCCAGTTCCCTCTGGTAGGTGCTTGTTGCCGAACGATTGGTCCCTCTAATGCTGGGCCTCGTCAGCGCACAATTGTAAAAGAATGGAGCTCAAAATCGGCTTATAAGCCAGTTATTATCATGGGCCAAATGAGAGAAACCTTACTGTTCTCAAGAGTAAATTGTTATGTAAACAGCTGCAAAGTACATAGAGACATATACTTAATGTAAAACAAACAAAGTGCAAAGACCTTACAGAGAGTGTAAACAGTAAACAAATGGTAAAAATAATCTAGGTAGTCCATGAAAACTCCCTTCTGATCCCACCGTTTACATAGTTACTTGCAAGAATGGCATTATGCCATGCCACATATGATTGAAGTTTTTAAAAAATTAAGTAAATGTATGTAAAAATGAGTTTCGCATGGCCATATGCAGCAGCGTTAAGCTATGTAGTATGTGCTGTGTGCAGTATGATAGCTGCTGTGGGAACGCACTGCACTGAAAGGCAGAGTGACCATTCCAGCCTCACACGCAGACCTAAAAGTCCTGTTCCTCCATACAACCATCTCGATGTATGACCTGTCTGTCAGAACAGAACCCAGCAGTAAGTCAGGGACAGTTTCTGTATGAATCCATGCATGAGGATGTTTGAATTCACACTTGGTGCATCCAGTGGCAATAGCAGATGTTTACAAATAATGGGAAGGGAAAATCAAATTCCTCAGAAATTAAATTCTCCAAGGCAAATATGTAATCTTTGGTGCACACAAATGAGCGGAAATTCAATAAATCCCAGTTAACATTGTTAGTTTAAATTACATGCTAATGGTCATGGTTAGCTGGATTGCCTCCAGGTTTTGCAACATTTTCAAGTGCACCACACTAATATGAACGAAGTATTCAAATTAAGTTGAATACAGAAAAATCCACTTAACACTTCAAGGGACCTGGCAAAACAGTCGATTATTATATTTTAATCTATATTATATTATGTATTACATGTAGTAATCCAACTTTACCTGAGCAGATACGTCACTATTAATACTCCCGGCTATGTATCTGTGCTAGATATCATCGGCACCCCACGCGCCTTGTAGGCGGAGCGTGCATGTCCGTTATACAGGTTACCCGCGGTCATGGAAAACCTGGAAAAGTTTTGGAATTTTAAAATAATTTTTCGAGGCCCTGGATAAGGTTTGGAATTCTAGGATAGAGAGTAAAAGTAATGGAAAAGTTTTGGAAACTAGCCTCGTTCATTTTTTCCCCGCACCATTCCGCAACGCGCTAAAAGAAAATG
>JAABNY020000119.1:25249029-25259687 GCA_015164015.2 Brevimyrus niger
TCTACAAATAATAAGGTACATATAATTTTAATATTGGGATTAATTTTCTTAATAATTTAACGCTATTTCCACATTGGCGAAAGTTGTCCACCATCTGTGTTTATTCGGTAGCAGATTGGCTATTATCGTACCGAAAAAATGTAGTATTACTGTCGTGCGGTATGCGGGACGTGGAGCGGAGACAGAGGAGCGGCAGTCAGAAAATCGGCGAACACGGGGTTTAATAAAAAGGGCAGGCAAGAAAACACGCAATGATATTACAATGACCGGACTGGGGAAACAAACGTAAAAGCGGATTAAATACAGAGGACTGATGGCAACCAGAAACAGCTGATCACACGGGGATTCTACACGAGGTTAACGAGGGGGCATGGCACACCGAAGGAGCAGACGATTGGGGCAGGACAATTACTATCGGAAACTGCAGGATTATCAAAGCAAACTGGTGGGTTTGGGAAAATGTTGATATGGTACTGGAAAAGTTTTGTAAAAGTCATGGAAATTTATTCTGCCAGAACTGGGGGAACCCTGGTTATAGCCGAACATAACTACAGCTAAAAGCGGCCCTGGGGACCAAATCGTCCGATATAAGCGAAATTCCGTTATATGCGAGTCCGCTATATCCGATGCTTTTTCTACATGTTCTTAAAGGCGCACAGCCTGGACCAGTGGACCTCGTCCGTCATAGACGATATTCCGTTATAAGCGAGTCCACTATAATGGGATTTTACTGTATTCAAAATTTTGCATTAACTCTAGATCAGATCTTAAAACATGGTCATGAAAGAGTACCATAGTTAACAGGATCTAATAAATGCTTTAAGAAGTACTTTTCAAAAGGTGCACAGTGATTAAAGCAAATAAACTTATTGATGGGTATAAAGAAAATTTAAACTAAAATTCACAGTAATATTTTAGTGTAAGGCACCTGATAGCTTTATAATAATTTAATTCATGCTTCTTTAGTTTGTCCTTTTCCTGCCACCAATGATATTGGTTAAACAGAAATAAATTTAGTTCAGCTCGACACTTTCAACTTGTATATATTATGATACTAACAAGACCGTGATGATTTAATAATTTGTAGATTTACCATTGTTTAATTGCCCTAAATTCTTATACAATGGTGCAGCACCTTTTTTTCCCCCCTGTGTCTTATCTGTGCATTTGCACTAACATACATAATGGCGTCAGATGCTTTAAAGCCAAAACTCGAGAATTTTAGGTTATTAGATAACTTAATCCAGTAGTAAGTTGTACTCCATCAAAATGTTTAGTTTACAAAACTCAAAACTGTATTGCTAGTTACAATAACTGTACAATTTCTTTTTTCAGTTTCAAATTTACTTAATAAAATAAAGTTATTAAAGACTTAGGGGTTTACAGATCCCAGTGTTTGGAGACTGAGCGGCTGGGTCTTGCTGGGCCTTTAAGAAGCGGAGTGCTTTTTATGTCTCTCTGGTCCTTGCTGTAATGTGGTCAGCTTCTGCTTGGTGGGGAAGCCTTGGAATATTCACACAGCCCACTGCTGCTTTTGTGATGCTGAAGGAGCAGCCTGCCACAGGGTCTCTGACACAGCATGCCACCGCCCTGTTTTATGACTACTGGCTCTGCCATATTGCTACCAGTGCTCCCCGTTTGTTTTGTCTGCTCCATTTAAAAATGTCTAAATGGCTGCATGAAACAATGTGATGCAGCCCTTTATGGTCATCACTGGTAAAACCCCCGCCCTGTATATCAGACTCTGTCATTTGGAAAATTGTAGGATGCACTTATTCTTAGTTAAGATATTCTTGACCTTGGCAGTGCATTGCATCATTGTGTGTCTTCCATTTAACTTAAAAGCTTGATATTTCCTGTGGTAACGGTCTTGGCTATGGGGTGGCCTGCAGTGGTGATGGCAGGATGTCTTTGGAGCAGCTGGGAATACAGAGAAAGACCTTCCCATTGGGGTCACGGCTAATGGCCTCCAGCCACCAGCAGCTTCTGTCATTCCAGCTTGGCAGTTTTCTTGACATTGTTTTGTTGTTGAAATTATAGGTTTGATATAATGTGAATTGTAGAGTGATTGAAACAACGAAAGATGATGCTTCTAGTACTATGTGTATGGATGAATACTTGGTAACCCTAATTATGGGACCATACTGCATGACACCAACATAAACCCTTTATGACAGCTGACATCTTGGCAAAAGCATTTATAAAGGTTTATTCCAACTTTTGTACCTGTCATAAATACCGACCTTGGCAACTCCTGTGTCAGGTTGACTTGTGTAGACCGTCATAGATTTGTGCTGACATAAACTTGTGTTATGATACATTTTTCATTCAAGTGACAGAAGAGGTTAAGGCTGACTCTAGACCTCAGTGTGTCAGAGTGACATGAAGTGAAATTTTGTCATGTAAAGCCAGCTGTAAAACAGAAGGTGAAATACTTTTTAAAGGAGAATTACATATGGCCAGAATCTACAGCAGTGTAGCCTCACACCTCTAGAGGCTTGTGTTTTGTATCCTGTTTCTGGTCCTGTGTGTGCAGAAGTTAAATGTTCTTCCTGTATCTGTGGTAGTGTGTTTCCTGTCTCTGGTTCCGTGCGTGCAGTGCTTACATTTTCTTCCTGTATCTGTGGTAGTGTGTTTCCTGTCTCTGGTTCTGTGTGTGCAGTGCTTACATGTTCTTCCTGAGTCTGTGGTACTGTGTCTGGTTCCGTGCGTGCAGAACTACACCACCAACCTGAAACAATGGACGATGAACAAGTCGTTTTGTTGGTTATATGAGGGATCGTTTGCAGTCAAAATGGAAAACAGCCGTTTATTTTTATGCAGTATATACAATCTTTCATTTTTCACAGGATAAAAAATGGTGCAACATTATTCCACCAATAATTGCTTGTAAGTTTCACAATCAAAATCTATGCCAGTTCATATAGGTGATGCATCAACTTGACACAAGAGCTGCGAACCTTGGAACGAATCATTATAAATGTTTTTTTTATCAAATTTTGTCGCCTGTCATGAAGGGGTTATATTATTGTCATGTAGCCTTATGAAGTGCACCATTCGGTAAAGTGTTTGCAAATATTTCAATTAATAATATACTCTTGCTCGATGATAAAACCAAATCTTTAAACATTCTTCTATCACTATGTTTGCATACCTACCAGGTTCGTGACCACATGTGGACCATAATTATGGAATCAGTCGTGCCTTCAGACAAAGGGAACTACACCTGCGTGGTGGAAAACAAGTACGGCAGCATCAACTATACCTACCAACTGGATGTCGTGGGTAAGAGCCTGCAGTGTGAGGTCACATCACCAGGGCCACACCTAGAAACTGCAGCGGTGATTATTGAAGGATGCTGTCCTCATCAGCACTGCGTATCACAATCAACGCTTCCGACGGCAACTATATTTGTTTTTGCTCGTCTTTGTCTTTATACATCGCTTGACTTCTATTTTCACGGCGTGGTTTTTGCTGTGCTTAGCCGTGTGAGATTCCTCACAGACGACCAAACAAATGGGTGCAATGCTTAGATAGCGTGAGCATGACTTTATCCATTTTCCTGCAGAGCGCTCCCCGCATAGACCCATCCTGCAGGCGGGACTCCCAGCCAACCGAACTGTTGTGGTGGGCAGCGATGTGGAATTTGAGTGCAAGGTTTTCAGCGACGCTCAGCCTCACATCCAATGGCTGAAGCACATCAAGGTGAACGGCAGCCGGGTGGGACCGGACGGCCAGCCCTACGTGCGCGTGCTGAAGGTGAGCCCAGAAAAACTCTCGTCCTGCTCCACGTCGTCGTCGCGTCCCTTCTTCGTAGACGTTCGGGAGACGAATCCTATTGCGGTTCACAGGGATTCATTATATGGTTACTGCATCAAAGAGCGGACATGATTTTGTTCTGCACCACCAGTCGTCTATATGTCTTGGCAGGCATTTAATTTCTGGTTGTGGTATTTTTCTAGCTTTACTCGAGTGTTGGGGGGGAAAAAAGTAGCGATACTAATGTTTATAGGATTTAAATTTAGTTTTCCAAATCGTAGTTTAGAGGCAGTTTGATTGGAAACTGTATTTTACAAAATGTTTTACATGAGTGATTTTGCCTTGCTTAAATGTATATCACCTGCTACTGTGTGTTGAGCATGGTTTTGTTTATAATGGTTTTGCCACCCCAGCAGAAACTCGGCGATCCCCCTACAATTCTGTCTCTCTAGAATAGTCATCTTTTGGATATTTGATCTTTGATCCACTTTTTGTTTACTTCTTTATCTTTCTTGTCCCCAGCATTCGGGGGTCAGTAGCTCGGACACCCAGGTGCTGACGCTCTACAATGTGACAGAGGAGGAAAGTGGGGAGTATGTTTGCAAAGTGTCCAATTATATAGGAGAGGCCAGTCAGTCGGGCTGGCTGACCGTCATCCAGAAGGGGGCTCAAGGTAACCACCCAGCTGGAGCCACGCCTAGTGGGCGGGGCTTTTGCCAGTGGGGGGTGGGGCTATTGACTAAAAGAGTTCAGATGTAGGGTACTTCCACTCGTCGTCAAAAAAACGACAGACCTAGCTGTCTTTCTATCAGCTATCCAGTATTTCCCATTTGTTTTCTTTTTTTCTCCTTGCCATGAAACATGCCCAGCAGATCTGCTTGGTAGAAGCATTTTGGACCTTGTTTGGTTCCTTCTTTCTTTCTTACTGCCTCCCTGCCTGCTTTATTCCACTGCCCAATCAAGTCATACCCCAGCAACCAGAACTGGTGGATGATAATTAGTGTGATATCTCAAAATGGGTTTGACAGGTCTTTTTCAGCATTTGCAGACATGTTAAGGTTGAAGTTGTGGACCTGATAGAATTTTGAGACAAATTACACCAAAAACCGAAGCAGCAATACAGAGTGATTTCAAAGAGAAGACCAGCTGAGACACTTCATCTTCCCAGCACGATAATTCAAAAATTATTTACCTGGTCTTTTCCGACTTTGCAGGTACATTATATGGGTGGAGATATGGACCTTGTCAAATTTGACTTGAGACAAAATATAATAAAATTTAAGCAGTGATGCTCATTGACAGCAACCAGAAGGATGGGTTTTATCACCATGGACCTGGGGGGGTGGGGGTGGCCACCCTTATTTCTTAACGTTGAAAGTGGCGAACTTAGGCTACGTTCACACTGCAGGCCTTAATGCTCAATTCTGATTTTCTGCTCAGATCGGATTTTTTGTTTGCCTGACCACATTACTCTTTTTAATGTGGGCGATATCAGATTTCAATGTGAACGGTTCACTATACTGAACTGGCCCATGTGTGCACAAAACCACGAAGACGCAATGACGCGCGTGCGCAAAAACAAAGACGTCACTTTATTGATTAGAAAACTGCCTGGTTACGATATGGGCTTTTCAGTTTTGCCTGAACAGATTTATCTCCCCAAATACATATTAAATCCAGCACCTCACTGTTCCTACTCTGGCCAACTTCTCTCTCCATTTTTGGCACTCTGACGGAGACATATGGTGACTGTGCCTGTGCAGAATGTGCAGAATTGTGACGAACTTCGGTCGAGAGTGACGTAAAAGTCGCATGAATTCCGACTCCACTGTTCAGATTGAGGTCGCATCTCAAAAAATCAGACCTGTATCTGATTTATGACCACATGCTGAAGTGGCCCAAATCGGAATTGAAAAAGTCAATGCTGTTCACATTGTCATGAAAAAATGCGATCTGAGTCACATATGAGCAAAAAATCGGATTTGGGCTACATTTGTTCTGTAATGTAAATGTAGTCTTAGTGAAGGTAGATAGTTTGAGTTATCTGCATGTCAAAGAGCAGCCAAGGCTGAAAACAGGCTGCAATCAATACAGCCATTTTGCTAAACTGATTGAGGGGATCTTTTTGCAAGTTTCCCTGCACTTCGTCTTCGACACTGGACCACAAGCAATTCTTGTATGTTCGCACATACTGGCAATAGTTCTGATTTTTGATGCTGATAGGGCTGGGTATCGGCACGGATGCCCTGATTGAATTCAAAAACCGCTAAAGAGCCAAAGTCTTTCACAAAATGCCCGTTTGGAATCAATTCTATTCAATGCCTAAGACACCTTCACTAATGTGCGATTTAAAAAACAGTGACATCAGGCACAACACTGTAGTGTTAACATTGCAGAAAAAAACAATGTAGTTGGTTAAACTACCATTGTATGAGGAAAATAAAATAGCGAGCAATATATAATAATAACCATGAAATTTTTTTTTTTTTACTTACCTATGAATACACAGAAATATTTTGTCCACTCTTTCTCTTCTGCAGTTCTTGTACCAGGCCAGAAATAAATTATGACTCCGATCTTTTAGTTGTTTTCACTGGCTTTATTGTTACCCACATAGAAAAAACAGATTTATATAACGCTTGTGCCCCGCCTCGTGCCCGTGGCCTCGGGATAGGCTCCGGACCCCCCGTGACCCAGAAGGATAAGCGGGTTGGACGATGGATGGATAGATGGATTGATAACGCTTGGGTTTTGACATGGGGATGGTTTTGACAGTTTGGGGGTGGGTTCAGGGTCGTTGGCAAATGCTAACGGCTGATGGCTCCTGCTTTTGTGATTGATGACACGCTACGAAAAGCTTTACCAGGAGCTTCTTCAGAAGAAGCGAATGTATACTCATAAGAAAAGAGTTCAAGCTTGACTATTAAATTATTAATATATGGCAAATAAGTAATGGTCTGTTTTTAACTTAGCTAGCTGTCAACGTTCCACTTCGTTAGCCATGTGGTAGTCGCAAACAAGTTGGCTCCTTTACATGAACGTTTTTTTTTCTTTTTTTGTTAGTTAATTAATACAAGACCATAATAATAATCTTTTCGCAACACTACTTGGCCACAGGCCCTCCATGCACTGGCTGATGCTGCTGTCTTGCATATTGCAAGTTTATATTTTTCACATTGTGTTTTATCTCTTTCTAGTTTCGATATTGGTATGACACCATAAACTCACCATGTAAAGTATTAGAGCGGGGTCACTGAGTACTCAGGCCGGTAGTGCATAGTAGTTGCCAACGTGCTGTTCCAAACTTCCTCTGGCATTAACCCGAGGACAAAAGCTGTACGCCAGGAGCTTCATGGAATAGGCTTCCATGGCTGAGCAGCTGCGTGCAAGTCTTACATCGCCAAGTGTAATGCCAAGCGTCGGATGGAGTGGTATAAAGCACGCCATCACTGCACACCACTCTCAGGACTCTGGAGCAATGGAAATGTGTTTTGTTGAGTGAAGTATCACGCTTCTTGCTCTGGCAGTCTGATGGATTAGTAAGGATTTGGCAGATGCCAAGAGAACGTTACCTGCCTGACTGCATTGCGCCAACTGTAAAGTTTGGTAGAGGAGGGATAATGGTATGGGGTTGTTTTTCAGGGGCTGGGCGAGGCTCCTTAGTTCCAGTGAAGGGAACTCTTAATGCCTCAGCATACCAAGACATTTTGGATAGTTCTATGCTTCCATCTTTGTGGGAGCAATTTGTGGAAGGCCGTTTTCTCTTCTAGCATGACTGTGCCCCAGTAAACAAAGTAAGATCCATAAAGATATGGTTGGGTGTGTTTGTGCAAGTCAATCGAGTTCTTCCGCACCAGAGTCCTGACCTCAGTGCTATCAAACCCCACTGGGATGAACTAGGATGGAGATTGCGAGCCAAGCCTTCACGTCCAACATCAGTGCCTGACCTCAAACATGCTCATCTGGATGAATCGGCAAAAAATTCCACAAACACACTTTGAAACCTTTTGCGGAAAACCTTCCCAGAAAACTGGCAGCTGTTATGTTTGCAAAGTCATAAAAGTTCCTGTGTGTGTAATGGCCAGGTGTCCCAATATTTGTGTCCATATAGTGCATCAGTTCAGAACCACAAAATAATTCAGGCACCATTCATCATAATAATTTGAGTTCAACATTTAAGGAGTTGTCCTGTGCGACTCATTCTCTTTCCCTGCTTGATTTATGCGAGTGCTATGGTTTTGCATCACTCCAGTTTGATGTGTCTTCTCTTTATCCTGCTGTATCTGTTTTGATTTCATATTCTAATATTCTGTGTGTGTGTGTGTGTGTTGGTTCTGCTGGGGTACATTTCATGTAGCCTTCTGATGCATGTAGAAAATGTTGGGCTGTGGTATTTGTGGGTAAAGCACTCCAGCCTCCCCACCTTTGTCAAACGGTGATGGGTCAGTATCTTGGCCGAGCGCTGAGTGGTCTCCTCTTATTGCTCCAGCTTGTTCCTCTACTCCCCAGCTTTCAGAGGGATGTCCTGGGAGACCAGGATTGGGACAAAGGGGGAGCCACCTCTTCTCACGGCCCCCCCCTCCCCCGAGATGTCAAAGCCAACCTGGTTGGCATCTTCCTCTCATATCCTGTGTTTTTTTTTTTTCCTCTCTTCCTTCTCTGGGGACTCTGTCGCCTTTTTTCAGACGGCGGGGGTTAACACCACGGACAAAGAAATGGAGGTTCTACAGCTGAGGAATGTGTCCGTGGATGACTCTGGGGAGTATACCTGTTTGGCGGGCAATTCTATTGGGTTCTCTTACCACTCTGCTTGGCTAACCGTTCTCAAAGGTATTAAGTGGTTACTTTTGCACTCTTTTCTTAACATGGTTTTCTTGGCCTTCTTTTCTGTCCATTTGTCCTCCTGAAATCCCATCAGATGAAGTGCCACCCCAATTGGCCACCTTTTTATGTGCATGTTTTAATGAACAAAACCTCCCCATTTCAGGGCCGGCAGAGTGGTCACATGTCCATGGACTCTTAATCATGGCCCTTAACCCACAGCTCCAGGGGCACTGCACACTGGCTGACCCTGTGTGGCTGGCAGCTGTGTCTGTGTGTCTCATGGGGAGCAAAATCGGATAGGCAGAGAGCTGGATTCCAGTGTACCTGCACTCATACTTGTGCAAAAGGATCATATAATTTTTCACCAGACTGTCCATACATAGCTACTGCTGCTGGTTGTCTACAGGTGGGGGTCATAACTCTACTTGATGGTGGCCAGTTCTACAGTAGAATAGCCTTTGAGCTCCTAAAGAACTGAACTAAAGTAAAATTAAATTCAAGTATCTGAGTACTATAACAAAGTATATCTTACCTTGGAAGTTACATTTAACGAACCACTTAATCTGAGCAGCTGTTTTATGTCAGCTGTGTGAAATTGCCTGGCAAAACGATGGGGGACACTTCATTAAAACTCACAATTTTACTTGTTCTACCTTGACCCAGCTTTTTATGTTTTGTGCTGCTGTGAGCGGGTCTGGCTCGCTGATTTGGTTTCCTAAAAGGGCATTCAAGCTCTTCAAGGTGCACCTTGATAATTAAGTGGCTTCTGCTGAACATCAAACAGATTTCCAGAGTGAAATTAATGTTGATTAAATTATCAAGGTGCCTGTTTTTCAGTCTTTATTCACATAGATAGTGAAGAGGCTCTTTTGTTTGGGTTTTTTGTCATTCAGTTTGTCATATAAAGTAATATGAACTGTATCATTTATAAGTCATGTTAATAGTGATCTATTTTAGAGATTTCTAGGTATATAGTTCAGGTGGTATTCCACTATTATTTTCTAAACCCTAGTAGAAACATCAGGAACTAGTAGTCCCTAGTAGAAACATTAAAGCCATGTTTTTAGTAATTTATAAACACATTCCTAATGCATTCATGAAGATTATAAACATGGCTATACGAATTTTAAAAAATGCATAAGTCACTATAGCTGTGTTCATAATGTATAGATGTAATGTATATATGCCTTATGAAGCTCTCATCTCTAATGCAGTAAAAATACCTTCATATTGCAGTAAAAAGCATCCTGAATTCTTACAGTATACTAACCATTATAATGCATTATGAAGTTATTTATAGTGCATTATAGATAATAGCCTCATAAAGCATTCATAATGCATAATACTAAGGGTTATAATTTGTCTTTTGATAAACATTTGTAGCCATGATTATAATGCTTTATGAATGCATTATTATTTGAATGTGTTTATAAATTACAAAAAACATGGCCTTAAGTTAAGTGTTACCAAATGTCTATATGACTTGAGAGTTCTTATTCTATTCGGAAGGAGTTTTATTGAATGTCAATGGGAATATCACAGAATGCTAGACCACCACCGCGTAACGTGGGCAGAGTGGTGGTCATTAGTGATACAGTAGTGCAAACAGTTGCAGCTCTGCTATCCTGCAAGGTGACTGTGTGTCGCTGAATGGCAAGTGTGTGCGTGTCTGCTTTGAGTAGAGTCTGCTGAGCAGTTAAGTGTTTAATTACTAAAGTGATATACTTTCAATGGAAAGTATATGTGTTCAATGGCACACGACAGGCCTCCTTGCTTCTCATCTGAGGCCCAGCAACAGCTCAGGCTGCTGGAGAATGTGGGGCGAAACCTAAAGCCACAAAGGCCCATTTTATATCCCCCCACAATAGGACCTTGTGCTTACAGCGCTGTGCCAATTGGGTCAATCGTACTGGCTGTAATCACTCTGGGGTTTCTGTGTATTAGGCTGCTTGCATCACAGGCACATACAGCTGTCCGACCTGCCGTTTCAGGGCCCTGTGACGTGTGTGTGTGTGTGTGTGTGTGTGTGTGTGTGTGTGTGTGTGTGTGTGTGTGTGTGTGTGTGTGTGTGTGTG
>JAABNY020000119.1:25275561-25287154 GCA_015164015.2 Brevimyrus niger
GGAGTTGCTAAATTGCCCATAGGTGTGCATGTGTGAGTGACTGGTGTGTGAGTGTGCCCTGCAATAGGCTGGCCCCCAGAAGAGCTGTCAGGCCAAGTTACTGCGGTGTGAACGTGACAAATCCCTGGTTCCGGAAAAGGTCCAGGTTCCAGACAAAAGTTCCAGTAGTGTGAAAGCACCTATTAACACCAAATAAAGCTTGTTTTTATTGTCACAATAAAAGGTCTTATATAAAATCCGAAAATATAATAATAAAAAATGCAATTAGGATAAAGAATTTAGACGTCAGCAGCCCAAATGTAAGCATGGTGCTTTGATATGAGCTATTTTCCACAAGGTTATCTGTGTCCTGTTCTGTCCATTCAGAAGGGACCTTTACTAAAGCATGTCTTGTAATGCACCAAATGTTGTTCAATTGTTATGTGAATGTGGATCTTCATCTGGAGGCCTTTGCACTTGTCCTTGCTCGTTGGCCCCATCTGTTTTCTTCCATTCAGGTTCATAGAGAACAACGACATCCGGACCCTATCCACACACACCTTCAGAGGACTCAAATCCCTCATTCACCTGTGAGTGTCACTTTGGCTTTCCATTTCCATTTGCCGTGCCTGTCCATCATAGTCACCCAGCAGCTCCTTTTTTGCAGCCACACCCGTCTGTTACGAGGTTAACATATCAGATTTATACACTGTTTTAAAATGTACATATACTCAACTGTCTATTAGGTGCCTAGATAGAATTTGACATAATCTGTGACATAACAGCTTGCTACAGATAGCTAAGCCCATGGCCTCTTTTTACTGGCAGGTCTCTGTCCAATAACAACCTTCGGGTTCTTCCTCGAGATCTCTTCCGGCACCTGGACACACTGACAGACCTGTGAGTACAAGACAGGCTCTATCTGACTCCTATCAGCTTAGAATGATGTACTAACAATTACATATGTTCTAGAAACAGTTTACATTAGGTAACTTGATTCAAGGGCAAAAAAAATAAAATAAAAAATGGCACAAAACTTTAAAATATGAAGCACACAGTTGTTGATCAGAGGTTTGGACCCCCTAGTGGTGCAGGTAAAAGATTTTTTTTTTTTATCATGGTAATTAACCTTTAAGGGGAAAAAAAGTAACATCAGATGTCCACCTGAGTCTGGACCTACATGTATGAGATATTTGGAGATGTAGGGAACTTAGTTAGCTGATGTAAAGTGAGTTCTCAGACCTCTTCTTCTGACTTGTAGACTCCATTGTAACTCTTAGCCAGGTATCAAGGCTGAAGAACCCTAACCCTACAGCAGTATTATCCAAACCGACTGTCAGGGACCCCCTACTCCATGCCAGACAGTCCACATTCAGGCAGGGAGCAAAAATGGGGACTGTCTGAGGTCCCTGAAAACTAGGATAGGAAACACTGCACAAGGGAAAAGAGTAGAAGGGAGCAGTGAGAGATTACCAATAAGCATTTGAACAGATCTTTCCCCAATTTCTATCAGTTGGGTCTAAAATCACTCCCCAATTTTCCCAGTTCATATAAAATGAATTGTGGACTCATTGTAATATATGAATTGAATAATGATTTATCACAGAATAAAGGGAAGTCATTATGAGCAGTACTCACAACTAGTTTAAATGTTTTTATTTATCATGATCAATAATAAATCTCTAAGTCATAATTGATTCTAAAATCGTTGATATAACGTTTTAAATTCCAAATTAATACTTCCACATTGGAGAGTGTTTTAATGTTGTGCATAATCAGGAACACTACTGGGACCTCTTGCACATACTAATTGATCTGTTCCTATGAATGCCCATTGTGTAAACAAGCTCACATAAGTTGAAATCACTTGGCAGAACCTAATTGTTGGATTTACAAGATCCTGGTTTGTCTGGACAGGGACCTTCGGGGGAATTCCCTACTGTGTGATTGCAAGATGAAGTGGCTGGTTGAGTGGATGGGCAGGACCAACACCTCAGTACCACCAATGGTCTGTGCTGACCCACTCGAATTCCGGGGCCGGCGGATCCGTGACCTTGTGCCTGAGGATTTCCACTGCATGAGTGCAGGTCGGACCCATGGGATAATTTTATTGCCCCTGGTTAGGCACAAAATAAAGCTGAGACGGTCCATGTTACTTTTAAAATGAAATGTCAATTTGGAAGTTGCCAGGTTCCTCCTGAGTGTGTCATGTAGCTGGGATAGTCCTGCATTTTTTTTATAGAAATCTTGCTTTAGATAAAAGACTTAAATAGTTCTACTGCTGAAAGCCTCGAAACTGCAGCCTCCTGTCAAAATGTGTTCACTTCTGTTTCGAAACAACTGTCAAAAACTGCTGCACCTTTAATTCTCCATGCCTGTCTCCCAATAATGGTTCCAGCTTGCTCATTTTCTGGGTTATGAAGACTATGACCTAGGTCAACTGACATCTGTCAGGGCAAGCTGAATTGCAATTTTTTTTTTAAAAATTGGGACATTCTGTTGTTCATTTACTTTACATATTTTATTAATTTCTTGTGGTTCTTGTGACAAATTATTTCGACTAAATAATAGGCATGACTGCCTGATTGCCTCCACATAGTTTAATGTTCAAAACTTCAGGTGGTCTGTGCAACTCCTAAATCTTGTTCAATTTCATTAATTTTTTCCACCATTTTTTATTAGAAGGGGGGATAAGAATGCACTTGTCTCTTTTTCATTTTCAAAAAAACAAAACTTGTGAGCCACCACAACAAATATGCATGCATAGCAGGCCTAGCGATGGCAGGGACCTCCATTTATGTGGACTGGGAGATGTGGCTCGGGTCTGAATTTCCTGAAGTATATTATTAGCTCTTTGGTCTTCTTGGTGTTGAGATCACAGTGATGCCATCTGAAATTTTTTTTGATAGTGTTTGAGGCTGAGATGGGGGTCATGGGTGACGAGTTCATGGAGCAACAGCTCAGCACGCAGCCCTGCAAAAAGGTTGTGAAGTTTTGATATCAATTGTTTAGGAACTACGGTGTTGAATACCAACCTGAAAATTAATAAACAGTATTCTCACACAGGTGTGGGGCTCTATGTGGTTAAGAATGGTGTGGAGAACAGATGAAATAACATCTTTAGTGGATCCTTTCTCTTTATGTAAACAGTCCAGGGCCGGTGCAATGTTGTACTTCATATGGCCTAACACCAGTCTCTCGAAGCACTTCCTGATAATGGGGCGTTCTTATCCCAGGGTGGAAGTCATTGCTTATACATGTTACGAGGAACTTTGGCACAGGGACGGTGGTTGTGGCTTTCAGGCAGTTGAGTATTACAGCAAGCAATAGAAAGAGGTTGAAGATGCTGGTGAGGCCATCTGTTAGCTGGTCAGCACACTCCTTGGGGACCCATTCTGGCACACCGACCAGTCCAGGGGCTTTTCCCATGTTGATCTTTCACAGGACTTGCTTGAAATCATGGGCGCGCGCTGCCAACATTTGATCTACTGTGGATTCTCCCTGTCAAAACGTGTGTAGAAGCGTGTGCATTTAGGTCATCTGGCAGGAGTGTGTTGGCTGTGAGGAAGTGTGCGTTGCTGCATTTGTAGTCTGCTGACAGCCTCCAGCTTGGCCGTAGCTCCGCAGAGCTCCAGCCAAAGCTCTCGCCAAAGCAAATGATGCTGAGCCCCAACCAGCGCCAACACGAGGGCGATGCTCTTGTACACCCATTTTCTAATGAATTGCACTTTCCTAGGGGAACACTTTGTGAACCAATGCATGGGGAATGATGGCGTGCACAGGGTTTACGGAGTAAGTTGATGCTGGATAATGATTTGGAGGCATATCTACACTCTTTTGAAGTAGTTGCTAACTGAGATGGGTGGAACCCAGAGGAATAGAGTAATATTCTTCATTCCGTTTTCACAGGATATACACAGAGGGCTTATTATGACCCCTTAATTATAGATACTGGGCAATACTCCCTGCTGAAGTGGGAGATCCTGTGCACAGACAGTGCAGGCGTTCCGTGAATGGAAATATATCTTGATAGTGTCCCATCACACTCAAATAATGCATTACCCACTTCTCTGCTCAGATGTCACCAGCAACACAATTCTAGCAAATTCTAGGACATAATGATTAATTTCTGACATCATCTCATGCAACGAGGAAAGATGATCGACATTATAAAACTGCCCAGAGAATTGCTGCTACCCTGACAATCATCAATGGCACTGCAGAGAGAGGTGTCCAGGATTACAATCAACTGTTAACCAAAAAGGAGGAACAGAAGCAGTTCCTCTTACAAGTTCTGCAGGAACATCAGAAGCATGAGAACTGTTTTGGCTGTTCGGTCAGGTGGAATAGGCCTACCTGAATGAAATACTGTATGCTGCAGCCAGAGGAACTCACAGCCACCCAGATTGTGAAACAGGTGACCATAAAGACTATGCGCAGCTCCTGAAAAATGCTTTACAGATGATCATTGGACTGTTGGATTGTAGAAGTTACCAAGTGGGTGGATGCCACCTGTTCTTTGGCCCAAGAGATCAGGGGGAGAGGAACACCTCACCGAAGATGAGAACTATGCTAGAGCAGCAGCTTCCACATGTGTCTTTCCATCCTAGAAGACTGGTGCCCTAAATCTTCAAGAGAAGGTGCATAATTATGGGAGTTGGCTCTAAAACCTGAAAAGTGGGATGTATGGTGCATGGCTAAACCGCCTGGACTTCTACAGCCTCCAATGTCAAGCTGAAGGGACACGGTGCTGAACTCTAGAAGTGCTATTACTCTGGCTTACTCAGATGCCTTGCCAGGGAGTCACCATATGAATAGATAATTGCCCCTCATGTGTGTTACTTCCAGATACTCCGCCCCACCAGCCAGCTAGAACGTCCCATAAAAACCTGCGATCTGAAGATCAGAGTGGTCCCCAAGGTTCCTGTACCTTTACTGATTGGGAGAGTTGTCCAGTGAATAGGTCTGCTATCAAGAATAACGGAGACAAGATTACCCGTTCTACAGAATTTACAAGCAGCGCTCGTGGGAGAAGGGGAAATGGAGAAACCAAATGCTTTCTGATCTATTCCAGCTGGTAACCCAGGAATCTCCCTTTGTGAAGCTCAGAAAGAGGACAACTGCCTCAAGCACTGCTGGGAACAGGGCTTGGTTATCTTTGGGGTACCCAGAGGGAAGGCAATGCTCCTGTAACATTACTTGGTACACAGTAACCTCCTCTATTTTATGCTGACCTGAGGGGAAAAGGCAACCAATCTGCTTGTACCGAGGTTCCAAAATGATCCGGCTCCCCATCATTATGGTGTCATTAGAGTGACTTGGGATGGACATCTTAGGGTCACTGCTAAACTGTGCCAGGGGATATGAATTTATTGCTGTGTTGTTTGACTATGCCGCACTACATCTCAAAGCCACCTCACTCTGCAAAGCCAGCTATGATACCCGAAACGGCTATCCTGAAAGACAATATAAATGACCAGGAAATGACATTTGTCTACAGGCTCATGCCTGACCTCTACCATCTGCTCTGGATATTCCACCCCCAGATCTATGTCAACAATCCTCAAACTGATGGATTAGTCAAGCAGTTCAGCCAGACTGTGAGGTGGATGCTTCACAAAGTGGTGGATGAGGATGGGCATAGCTCATAGCTCCTGATCCTGTATCTGCTGTTCACCATATGGGAGAACCCAGCATTCTTTTTTTACAGACTTCACCCACTCTGGGCCCAAATTGGCCATTAGGAGTACCTGAATTTCCCTGTGGCTAGGCAAGCCATTCAGAGAAAACCTTTAAAGAATCGGATGGTGAAACAAACAAGATGGACCGTATACAGTTTAGCTAAATGGCTCATTTGGACTGCATTGATGAAGCTGAATCAAAGAAAATGAAAGGTAGACCCAAGAAGAAGATAGAGAGCAGAAGAAAATCCCTCAAAGAGGAATTTGAAAAATGTTCTAAAATTGTTGACTTGTGCAGGAAACAGAAATGCAACCAGCTATGGATGGTTTCAGCTTGGGAGGCCAGAGGTCCAGCTTTAGGGCAAACAGTTCGATTTTCAGCTTGATATTCTGCTGGTGCAAGGTCTTGGTGGATTCTTATTTGTTCTCCTCTTCACCATTGATGTAATTTGTAAGGGGTAAAGTATAGCTACTAAATAAATAAATAGATTGACAGCCTATGATTTATTTTAAATTATTATTTAATAATTATTTCATTGTGCCCCACGTGCTTGACAAATGGAAACAGGGGAATTTTTTCTTCCTTCCTGGTGGTCTGGTGTTGAAAACATCCAGGATATGGAAGAAGAAATCAGATGGGTGATGCTTGTAATTAAAGGAAACCCGAAGGAGATCTTTCAAGCCCCGCAGCGGTGGATTCTTGTCCTTGTGCCTAACTAAGCCTGCAAGTTCCTGGTCACCTGGCACGGTACCTATGTCATCAAAGAGTGGGTGGAACCATCAAAATGTAGAGTCAACCCATGTTCCAGTGGCTCAAAGATGAAGGCCTCCTGACTACGACAGACTTATTCCTTTGCCTACATATGTGGTGTAATCACACCCTAATATCAGCCCTAAAAAGTGTCAGGTGGGGCTCACTTGAGCTTAATACCTCACGTTTCAGACTGAAAACAGGCTCCTGATGTCCCAACAGAAGACGGTCACCACCAGCCAGGATGCCCATGGCTAAGGATTATTACAATAGTGCATGCCTTCCTGAGGTTGCCAGGATATTATAGGTATTTATTTCTTAGCTTTCCACCTTAACTGTGCTGCTCTCAGACTTGCTGAAATGGAGGACTTCAGAGAAGGTCAGGTCCACATGCTACCCTCGCTGCCAAAATAATTTCTTTGTGCCCCTGCTTTGGGCTGGTACTTTATGTAAAATAATGTATCCGGCACTGGCCTCAGTCCTGTGCTGGCCCAGGACTTTGTGTGTGAGGAACACCTTGCAATGTTCCAGAACAGGAAACTTGCAGCCTGCAATCCTGCAGTGGAAAGGAAAGACTTGGCCATCAAGTGGGCCCATCAAGTGGGCCATCAAGTGGGCCATCACATCACACTTCTCTCTCATAATGGGCCAAACCCGTGGATGGCCCACACCAAGGGCAACAACGTCAATGTCACTTGCTGGTTCCGGCCTCTCCAAAACTTCTCAATCCAGGTGCAGCTCCAGCCAAGTAGGGTAACACGTCAAGGCTGATGAGTTGTCGTGTTTGCATTTTCTGGGGGCTCGGGCCCTGGTTGGCTTGGAGCAACTTCATGGGGGTGGAATTACCACAGCATCACTTACACAACCCAAAAATTCTGCTAATCCAGCTAAAAGTCAGGTAGCGGCTAACCTTGGTCAGGACCATGGACAGCACACTTTCGGCACCTCAATTTTGGATCAGCTGGCTTCCACTTAAAGCTGGCTTACATTTAAGAAGGCTCCCTCAGTGAAAAAGAAGACTCACTGCCTGAGACAGTTTGGCAAACATCTGGCCATTGCTCTGTAATACCTTCCTCAAAGCGAATGAAGTCGAGCCCCGGTTAGAACCAACTACCACCCCAAACCCTCAGAATCAGTAAACATCCCATTTTCTACCTCACATGTGTACATGTTTTTTTTAATAAATACAGCCTTCCTGGGGCAAGACATTGTGAACCCATGCTTACCTATGTGCCTTAGCTCTTGTTGCTGCAATGCAGAATATGCAAACGAATGGCCTTAATGCAATAGTGGCAGCTGAGGAATATTGCTAATAACTGTTATAACAGTTAGTACAATGGATGTTAACCATGGTCCCTTGGCAAATGTTCATCTGTTTCTGTGTATCTCCTAAGTGATATGTAGCATAAACCTACACAGAACATTTTGGCTCAATGCACAGTGAATACTGTAAAGGTAATAAAAATGTAGTTTTTAATAATCGAGCAGTGGAATATAAAGATGACGGCTCTGTCCCACCTCCTCTTCCCACCAGACTTTGCAGTGTATGAAACTTTCCCTTTCCAGTCAGTCTCCGTGGAGTCCTACACCTTAAATGGGCAGCTGTTCATCGTGTTTGCACAGCCTTACACAGGAGTCTGCACACTGTATGTGTGGGACGACATGGAGAAGGCCTTCAGGAAGCACTACAACATCACTTGTGAGTCTGAGATGGTTTAGGAGTGGAGTGGACTGTGGTGACACTAAAAGAACCTCTGTCTCACAATTAAAGTTGGTCCTAATGTTAGACTTCCCGTTAAATATTTGATTCAATATTCACTATTCACCACTTATAGGGTTTAATTAAGAGGAGATGGAGATTGTGACCTCACGGACGCAAGGTATTTCTTTTTGATTGAGCGATGTGGCAGTTTACCTTAGTCGTTTTGTGCTGATTTTGTGTTTTAGCTCATTCAGCTATCCACTGCAAACCTGTGGTCATCAATAACATGGTCTTCATGGTGCTGGCTCAGCTTTTTGGGGGATCCTACATTTACAAGTGAGTTCTCATCATTATCTACAACGTTGTTGGTTGGAATCCTGCCCCTGGACAATTTGTACGTGGATTTTGCATGTTTTTCCTTGTGTTTGCATCCATTTTCACCCAGGGTATTCTACTATCATCCTGCAGTCCATCATATGGTTAAATGAATCGGTATATCTAAATTCCCAGTAGTTTGAAGGTGTGTACTCTGTTATGGACTGGCATCCTATCCTGCGTGTCTTACCACAGTTATCGTGTTAACTGCTTTGGCATGTGTCATAATTCACAAAAAAAAAGAAAGATAAATCATAAGTTACACAAGTATTTTTGGTGAATAATGCTGCAAATAAAGTTAGGAGAAAGTTGTGCGATTGTATAACGGGCATTATATTCAGTCACTCTTGTTTTATCAGGTGGGAAGAAGCTTCCCGGCACTTTGTTAAGATCCAGGACATCGACACAGCCCGCGTCCTGAAGCCTAACTTCGTGGAGACTTTCCAGCTGGAAGACGACCTGTTCTTCGTGATGGCAGACAGCTCCAAAGCTGGCTTGACCACCCTGTACCGCTGGAACGGCAATGGCTTCTACTCCCACCAGTCTCTGCATCCATGGCATCGTGACACACACGTGGAGTTCCTGGAGGTAGATGGCACGCCATGGCTCATTTTGTCCAGCATCTCCCAGCCCCCAGTTATCTACAAATGGAACCGGAGTCGGCGCCAGTTCGCCTTTGCTGGTCACCTGCCTGACGCGGCGGATGTGTGGATGGTGAGCCATTTCAATGTCAGTGGCACTCTCTACCTCTGCCTGGGCCGCTTCATTGGCGACTCCCGTGTGCTGCGTTGGGAGGGTCAGCGGTTTGTGGAGGTTCAAACCCTGCCGTCCCGTGGCTCCAAGGCCGCATTGCCCTTTACCATTGCTGGCCGCCAATATCTGGTCCTGGGCAGCGATTATTCCTTTTCCAGGGTTTATCTGTGGGACAAAGAGGAGCAACGCCTCTGGCCCTTTCAGGAGCTCAATGTGCGTGCGCCTCGCGCTTTCAGCCTAATCTCCATCAAAAATCAGGATTTTCTGTTTGCAGCCAGCTTCAAGGGCAGTACTTTAGTCTATGAGCACTTGATGCTGGACCTCAGTGCCAAGTAGATCTAGGAATAACTAACCAGTGATTCTATGCATTGAGTGTGCGCGTGTGTGTGTGTGTGTGTGTGTGTGTGTGTGTGTGTGTGCTAAACTAGGTGGCTGGAATAGAGTGATATAGAGAGAGTCATAAAGTGTGTGAGAGTGGATTGTTAGTCTGGGGGATGTGACATGTAGTGACAGATTTACTCAAGTTGCTTAGACTTAGTCGTGAAATGCCATTACTCGTATGATAAAAACATCTGAATATTTGAGTGCAGCCAGCAGGGTAACTGTGCAATCAGCATTTTATACTATACAGTCAGGAAACTAAGTAGTTAAGATTCCTATCACGATGTCATGGAATAAGTACAAGCAGGTTTGTTCAGCCATAAAAGGCTTTATTAATGCTGCAGAGTGGAAACATTGATTTTCATGCGCGATCTTGCCTTCCACCTTTAGAAGGTAGCCAGTCAATATGAGAGCTAAATAAAGTAATAGTTTAAGCAACAGCTTTTATCTTATCTAACCGTAAAGCTGGTGTTGCCTTTTAACTGAGCATGAGTGTGTTTCGTGGGCGTCTCAGCTCGCTGCTCTTCAAAACAGAAAGTATGTATGTCTCTCGTCGCATGCTGAAGAATCATTTCCACACTTAGTTTTGTAGTGCAGACAGCAGTCACATCACCTGTCAGCTGTCATTGGAAGCTCCCTAGCGCTGAAGTAATGTGAGTATCTCACAGCTGTGGGTGGTGGTTGGGTCAGTAGCGAGGGACACACTGGTTTGGGCAGTGGCATGTATGCTGGGGTATGTGAGAAGAGTATGGGTTTCCTTCAGATAGACTGGAAATGACAAAAAGAATGCGTTCACTTCGAAAGTCCATCAACAGAAATGACAACATAACTGCAAGCCAGTAAATTTAGTTTTAGTATATTTAGGTTACCCTATGAAACGTATCTGTCTTACAGTATATTCCATTTTCATCATAGTGTGTTTCTCACATAGTGTTGAAGAATAAGATGACATAAAACATGAAAGCGGAAGGAATCAATATTCAGTGGTCTCCATGTTACTGAAACTAATTTACATGCCTAGTCCCAAAGGACAGGCAATCTTCAACATTAATGCATGAAATTAACTCTTTGAGATTTATTAATGTATTTTTTCTTGTATACAATATCATTTTGATTATGTGGGACAGTGAATAACATGAGAATATGCATGTTGTAGAGCGTTTGCTAAAACTTTCATGTTTCACATTACATCATACTGTTTATTATTTTTTTTTTAACAACACCAAAAAAAGTTTCCTTCCTTTGTTCTCTCTTACCACTGGGTCTTCCTTGGTTATTTCTCAGCCAAAATACAACAATACAAGAAGACATGTTGGTGTGAAAATAAATTATCATAGAAATAAAATCACTGTATTAAAAATACCTATTTTTAGACTTGGGTATTTTGTGTATGACTTTATGTACAAAGCTTGGTATTTTTTATAATTTTTTATTTCTATTTTTCCCATATTTTTTTGACTAAAAAAGAATAAAACACAGATGAGCCAAAACATTATGACCCCCCCCCCCATCCCCCCAAAGTTAAGGTTTGGGATGTATTAGATGGCAAACCGGCATTCAGAACTCAGTCAATGTGTCGAACACAGAAGAACAAGTCAGGGGTAAAAGCCTGAATGCAGCTTTGATAAGGGTCAGATTGTTATGGCCAGAGAGTGGGTTAGGGTCACAGCATCTCTGAAAGGGCAGGTTATGGAGTGCTCATGGTCAGTGTCTACTGAGTGCTGTCCAAGGGGGGAGAAATCAACTATCCACCGACCTAATGTTAATTATACAGGAGTAAAAATGAAAAAAGAGTTCATGAAAGAGGGAAAGATAATTGCCTTCTAGTCAAGGGGAAACAGTTCCTAAGTCTGGGTGCTGAGCAGATGAAGACCTCTAGACATGACATTAGCATACACTCACCTAAAGGATTATTAGGAACACCTGTTCAATTTCTCATTAATGCAAATATCTAATCAACCAATCACATGG
>JAABNY020000119.1:25287254-25299204 GCA_015164015.2 Brevimyrus niger
ACTCATCTCCACTACAAATAGGAAAAATAGGCTACAATTTGCACAAGCTCACCAAAATTGGACAGTTGAAGACTGGTTACCCATCCTGGTACCACCACAAAGTCCTAATAGCGTTCCGATAAGCGGTGAGTGTTTTGCGACTCCTGGGCCCCAAGTCTCCCACCATTCTCCTCAGTCCCGTCTGCCAGGTGTTGGAGATGGGTGCTCTGAGTGGGCCAAGGGCCAGTATGAATTCAGACGGTCACAATTAAGCATGACAGTCCTGTGCCGCTCCGGCATCCACACCTGGTACACCTGGTACATCCACTCCTGAACCTCCCCAGGGGCCTGCCTAGTGGCTGTCCAGCTTGGGAGACCACCCCTTCTTCCTGACAGGGCAGTACATCCAAACAGAGCCCCTGGCTAGAAGGCCCAAAAGTGGATGTCATATGCACGTTTTTATCTAGCTATGACCACGTCTCGATGTTGCCTAGCCAGCTCGTGCATGATCCGCATGTGCTCCTGGAGCTGGTGTAGGTAGGCAAGCCCCTATGATGCTGGCAGTTCTGGCTCAAGGCGTGAGCGGAACAGCAGCTCCGCCAGGGTCTGCAGCTCACGGCAAACATGAGGGAAGGGGGGTGCAGCTACTGGATCAGGCTACGGACCAGGGAGGGTGGGTTTCCCAGTTGAGCTGGTGCTTGGTAACAAGTACTGCCAGTTGTACGGCTAGTGTGCAGTGGAACCACTTCACCAGCTTGTCGCTCTGAGGATGGGGTGCGGGTTTTCATGATGCCCAGCTGCCAGCAAACCTCATGGATCACCTACTGTACACCTCGCAGTTTCTCCCCTGTTCACTGCACAGATCCTCTGGGACCCCAAAGCAGCAGAACGACTCCTCCATTAGAGCTTTGCTGCTTTGGCCACACAGTGAAGTGATCCATGGCTATAAGTATGGAGCAGTTCCGGGCCTTGGTGCGGGGAAAGGGGCAAAGGACATCCATCCACACATGTTCCATGGGGGTGCCCATCAGGTGCAGCTACAGGGGAGCCGAGCACTGCCAGCTAGCACCCTCCTTAGGCCACGATTGCATCACAGCCGTGCACAAACAGCTCGGCATCCAGTCAGCAGTTGGGCCAGTAGAAGCGCCGATGCAGCTTTTCCAACATGATCTTTGCCCTGAAGTACTTGGCCCCTATACCTCCGTGAACCAACCACGGCAAGAAGGGGCCCAGGACCCCAGCGCCCCAGCAGTTGCAGCAGCTTTCCTGTGCCATACGGAGATCGCCAACGCCTGTCCAGTAGACCCTCATGCTCCTCCAGGGTGCCCAACTGGGATTGGTAGGCCAGCCCAGGCGTCCGCCCTCGTCCAGCCACTGCCTTGTCCAGGGGTCACTGCGCTACTCCGAGATGAGCTGCTGATGATCAGTGTCCTGGCAGGCCCTGCTGTCTGGTGCTGTGCAGATGGCAGCCGTAACCTCAGCAAGCTGGTCCCACTCCTTCACCCAGCAGCAGATAATAATTCTTGTGTCTGGTAATACTGTGGGAGGTGTCAAGTCTGGCAGATGGAAAATTCTCAAGTTAACATAATTTAAGTGGTTGCCATATTGGATATTATTTAAAGGTTTAAAATGTTGCTCAGGCTACAGATTTTGTCCCATCTTCAGCAAATTAAGCACAGATCATCTTCAGACCAAGCCTCACAAGAGGTTTCAGGTTTTTGATTTTCAAAACCCTTCCTCAGTCACCACAAAACAAAATAGGGGGTGAAGCTTGGTCATATCAATGCTTTGATGTTTTGACAACAAACTTAGTATTTGGACTCATGGCCACTTCCTGACAATGTGCAACAAATTTTGTGTCATCTGACCACTGGACAAACTGCCATAAACAAAAATATGTTTCTGTTGATACGTTTTGATGTATTGGCCTTATGAAAGTGGTATGTCTTGCTATCAGTCTTGCACCATAATACCTAATGATGATGATACCTAAGGGTAAATGATCTTTTTGCCAACGCTTTTCTGCTCTCTATTACAAACAAACATATATGTAGGTGATAGCAAGTTTAGCAGTGAAGGGCAGTCATCTGCAGTGGTACTTATGGAGCTGGGGGTTAAGGGTCTTGCTCAAGAACCCACAGACATGACTATTCTTCTGAGACTGGGTTCAAACCGGCGACCTTCTAACTACTGGCACAGAGGCTTAGCCCATTGCCCCTCGACAGTTAGACACAACACTGCACCATGGCACACTGTCAAATGCTGTGGCTAAGTTTTAAGTGTTTTCAATCAGGTAAGGGAGCACCCCCTTGAGGCCTCTTACCCCCAGGTTTTCAATCAAGTATCACCTCTGATGTGAATTTATTGTCACTGGTTGTAATCAATGTTACTGTTAAGGTATTGGCTACAGTAAAGGGATTATTAGATACAGTATAGGATCGATGGTAACTACCCTGGGTGCTAATGTGCTACCTGCATTGGAGTAGAGGGGGTTTGGGGAACATAATGGGCAATCCCCGACTGATGTCATTCTGGCATCTTTTGGTGGAAAGACAACAACTCCTATGGGAGTCTGTGAACTATGGGTTCAAGTATATGTTATTGTTGGTGATTTTAACATTCCCATAGAGAAAGATAGCAATCCTTTAAATATAGAGTTTGCAGCTGTTCTGACTCTGTAGGTGTATGTCACAATGTAGTAGGGTCTACTCATGCCTGTAACCGTACCCTTGATTTGATTATTAGTCATGGCATCCTGGTGGAACATGTATCTATTATGCCTCTGAGTCCTCTGCTCTCAAATCATTTCTTATTAACGTTTGAAATCCAGTATAGCCTCCCATTGACCACAACTCCAAAGCACAGAATCAGACGTTCCATTGCTTCACTAACTACAACATTTATGAAACAACTTCCACAGTCCTTCAGCCTTACATCTAAAGCATCATGTGTAAATGAACTTAAACAGGCAACTGTAAACATGGAAAAATCTGTTTATAGCACATTAGATCTTGTAGCTCCACTTAAGAAGATAAAGCATAGAGATAAGAAACCTGCCCCCTGGTACTCTGATCATACACGTGAACTCAAACAGGCATCATGCAAGCTAGAGCGCAAATGGCGCTCAACTAAACTAGAAGTTTTCAAATCTACATGGAAAGAGAGTATCTCTAAATACAGACAAGACTAGTGACTGCTAGGCCTGTAGGTCTCTCCAGATTAATAGACATGAACAAAACTAATCCTAAATTCCTATTTGAAACGATGGCTAGGTTAACACAGAATTCTTCATTAAACTCACAAGTCCCACAAGCTCTTAAGAGTGATGACATTTTTTTAATGGTAAAATAACTAAGATTAGACAGACCATCCAGTGCACGTCCTTAGCTACTTATGGCTGCCAGCCTCAGGCTAGTCTTATGCCTATTAATAATGAGACCTTTGATCTTTCATTCCTATAAAACACCCAGCTTAGTTTCCTCCTGTAAATCCTTTATTAGCCTCGTAGACCCAATTAAGTTCAAGGATATTGCACTGTAGATTAGCACTACCCTGTTAAATGTGTTAAACACATCGCTTAGGCTTGGATATGTTCCAAAACCTTTTAAAATGGCTGTTATTAGACCCGTCCTAAAGAAACCAAATCTTGAACCTAGTGTTTTAGGAAATTATAGACCTATCTCAAATTTTCCTTTCATTTCAAAGATGGGAAGTTTGTAGTTTGTCAGTTGTCTTCCTTCCTACAGAAAAATTATACTAATGAATTATATGTCTGGCTTTAGACCAAACCATAGCACAGAATCCGCTCTAGTCAAAGTAATGAATGATTTACTTATGGCTTTTGACTGTGGCTGTATATCTATGTTGGTATTACTAAATTTTACAGCAGCATTCCATACTGTGGACCATAATATCCTCTTGCACTGGTTAGAATGTGTGGTTGGCATTAAGGGGACAGCACTCTCTTGGTTCCGCTCATATTTAACTGATTGCTATCAGTATGCCCATGTGAACAATGAATCATCCAAGGCCACCAAAGTCAAATATGGTGTCCCACAGGGATCAGTACTGGGCCCGCTACTGTTTACCCTATACATGCTACCTCTTGGTAACATTATTAGAAATTATGGTGTTGGGTTTCATTGTTAAGTAGATGATACACAGTTGTATATATCTGTTAACCCTGATGATATATCACTGCTCTCTCAGTTATAAGACTGTCTATTAAATATCAGGTGCTGGATGGCAAAAAATTTAGCTTTTAGGGACACTTGTTCTAGCTTTAGCTAGCTCCTCACTCCCAGTTAGACCTATAGTGTGAGGTGTAGAGCTGGGTGGGGATCGGTGCCATTGCCTTTGGATAAAATGAACCGTCAGTGCCGTCAGCTTCACAATCCCTTGTGGGATTGGAGTGCTGACATTTCATGGACTCCCCATGCCTGCATTCCCTCTTGCCTCTCCCTCCTAGTTATGCTGCCATAGCCATATCTGCCGGAGCTTGCACATTGCACTTCATATTGCACTCACCTAACTGTTAGCTCTGCCTATAGTCTTTCCTACTTTGACTAATGGCACATTTCATTTCCCCTACTCCTCCTGGGGAGTGCTGCCTGGAGACTTCGATCTATCTAGATATCCAGCACACCCTTTAACATGTGACGTCGCCTCTACCAAACAACCTCAAACTGGTGCCTAAGATGTGTCTGTTTCTGGGGAGGTCACTAAAGTTCTTGGGTCATGTAGTGAGTCAGGAAGGGGTATTTAATTTACTGTCAGGGGGCAAGAGGCCTCATGGGGGGAAAAATGGAATTCTGCCTTGTCACTCAATCCTTGACCCCAGCTGACAGGACTACAGACTGTCAAGATGTCTTTAATCATTTGAAAGGTATTTTAAGGTATATTGTACTGTTGGCACACCCTTACCATACCAAGCCATTCCTTTTACTTGTTGATGCTTTGCAGAAAGAACTTTGCGACAAAGCAGCATGACAAACAAGCCACTATTTACAACAGGATAGTCAAAGGACAGGAGATCAATGTTGGTGATCATGTCCTCATGGAAAATAAGATATAAGTCACAAGTAATATATCTTGTGACTGAAAAGTGGGGGCAAACGCATACTTACCACATACAGGATCCATCCTCCAGAGTTGGTAAGACTGAAATCTGCTAATGCCAGTGAAAATTCCTGCTCCTCCTGATCACAGACAGTCTACAGTTCATTCCGAGTGTACCAATGACTGGACAGCTAACTGAATGCAGATTCTATTCGTTTTATGTATATTTATGTAAAGGGACCTTGCAAGTCAGCGAAATTGAAGGGGAATGGATGTTTGGGAATAAGTCCACAGAGTTGAGAATACCTGCAGCTATCCACTTTACTTATAAGAAGGGGCGGTGTATCAAGTTTTTGAATGAAATAATCATGCCGCACTAAATAGTACAGTTCTGAAGCAGTGAATAAGATAATGCTCTTGACTGTTTGCTTTTTATTGTGGCACAGGATAGTTGTGGTTGAGTTGAGCACAAATGTGCAATACTGTAAGTCACTTTTGTTCAAACATCAGCTCTGATTCTGCTCTTTACTGTCGGTTTTGCCTTTTGTACCACGGGACGGCTGCAGGGTGCAGGAATAAAGAACATCGCATCGATCTGCTATCCTGTAGTTAAGTCACCTTATTCCACAGGAAACACGTTGCACGTGGTGAAGACTGATTGTGCTCGGCGGAGTTGCAGTGCGACGGCGCACGCCTGTGAACGAGGCGCTGAGTGGGAAAAGACCACTACACAGACCTGCACCATGGCTAGCAGCTCCCGTTGGGTCACACAGTAGTTGAGCCTACAAATGCACAGCATTTTGGTAATAGATCGTGGATGAGATGGATGCTCCCTCAGATGAAGCTTCAGTGTCAGTGAAGAAAGCTCAGCAGCCAAACTCATAGCTTAGAAGGAGAGATTGCGGACAAATGAGGTAAAAAGACATGGGCAATTTAAAGTACGACATGCAACAGACTGGTGGTGTACATGTAATGTAACCCCTGCTCAGAGGTGGACATTACAGGTCCAGAAAGTAAAAATCCAAACCAGGATTTTGTTTCAACCAACCAGTTGACTATAAAGAGTCCCAATTACATTGTACTCAACTGGTTGGTTGAAACAAAATCCCGGTTTGGATTTTTACTTTCTGGACCTGAAATGTCCGCCTCTGCCCCTGCTGAAAGCGTGTGCCGGTTACAACTGAGTGCTACTAAATTATTTCACCATTTATAGTACAGCATTTAATGTTTCCTCTTTCAAGCTGAAGATATACAGAACAAATTACATCCCATATTGGTTCAATATACTGTAGAGGCAGAGAACGGCTGCGCTTGCTATAATTATTTTTTTTTAATGCGGTTATCTCAAGATAACGAGACAGTTTATCTTGCTTTCTCGAGACAACAAAGCTGGTTTTCTTGAGATAACAGGATAATTTAACAGTGTGGCAGCGTAAGTAGATGTTTTAAAAGGACTTGCACTTTACATTGATATCTATGAGTTGCTCTGTTTGTTTGCCATTGTGTGGAAGGAACTGCATCAGGCGTAGCACATTTTGCTCAGTAGAATAACCAACAAGGATTAAGACAATTTGTGTATATTTGAATGTTGAAGGTTTGTTTATATCAAATTTCAATTTATGTATTATCATATAATGTACACATATTGTGTACAGTTTTATAACAGCATTTATCAGGGCCATGATGCAACTTAGAGACAGGACATGACATGCACTTCACGCTAAAACACTTAATTTCAATATTAAATACATGGATGCACACAGGAAGTAACAGTCACATTACATGTATGAGCAACACGGCGTATGACAGGACTGCCCCATGGCGTCACAATACTGTTTATCCTTGTAATTTTTCAGAGAAAATTATTGCGAGAAAACAACTCT
The DNA here is from genome assembly GCA_015164015.2 of Brevimyrus niger. Lineage (NCBI taxonomy): Eukaryota > Metazoa > Chordata > Actinopteri > Osteoglossiformes > Mormyridae > Brevimyrus > Brevimyrus niger. The sequence continues at coordinate 25,294,175 of JAABNY020000119.1, forward strand.
TGCTCTAGATAACGCCATTCAAAAGAAATGATTGCGTGAATAGCCATTCTTGGCTTCTGTAGTTAAAAACAGGAAATAGCATTTTGTTTTTCTATAAGGTACAGGTCAGTACTGTACCAGCAGTGTGAAAGTCAAAGTTTTTATTGGACTTCATGTAGTTTTAACCCACAGAAGACAATCCACAAATATGTATCATAATCCACAAGTATTTCACTATCCACAAACAAGTAATTCTTTAATTTGTGTTGTGTAAAATTGTAAGACATTTACAATGCCCTCTGAAATTGGCTAGGTGATAGGGGAGGCACTTTGTTCAATTCAATTCAATTTATTTTTATTTATGTAGCGCTTCTAACAATGGACATTGTCTCAAAGCAGCTTCACACAAAAAAAAAATGAAAGTTTTTTATACAATAATAAATTGTGTATGTGTGCGAGAGATGCGTTCAGACACTAATTAGGTAAATTAATTGTCTCTGTTGAGCAAGCCGAGGGTGACGGCGACAGTGGCAAGGAAAAACTCCCTAAGAAGGCAATAGGAAGAAACCTTGAGAGGAACCAGACTCAACAGGGAACCCATCCTCATTTGTGTGCTAACAGATAGGGGTGATATAACATCATGTGTGTTATGCAGCTGAAAGTACAGTATAACAGAAATTCTGTATAATAACATGAAGTCCAGTTCAGCATAAGTGAAGTGTGACTGAAGGGTAAGAGCAGGAACAACTGGTGATGCAAACAGGAATTTATCCACAGGCCGGACCGTCCCACTTGACAATGCTTTCTATTCGACCTTTAAAGAACGCAGCACACAAAGGCTACATCTCCATAGACTGCATCCTTCTTATGATGCAGCCTTAGTTTTAACATCAAAATACAAAGTGCATAATTCCATGTGTGAGATACATGTCATTTCCTTACCCTCAAATGAGACTGACTGACAGAGGAGGCTTACTCACAACTGACGTCTGCAGCCACCAAAGTACCTTGCGCCTTATGACGAAAAAGTTTTTGAATATCGCTTCCAGTGATGTTCAAATTCTTCGTATGATTCATTTGTTAGAATTAGATTTCAGTTTTCCGTCTTTTTACTGTTATTTTCATGCTCTGAATCTGCTTAAGAGGAGTTCTAAAGGAATTCTAAACAAAAATGAATATCTTGATTATCCATTATTTTCCTGCGTCTCCCTCAAAATGACAGCATCCCTCTGACTCCCGCAACTGGCGCACAACGTCTACATCTGTTGTTTCGTTATTCAGCAGCAGTAAAATTACACGGCAAGAAATTTATCCGGTCAGCAGATTCCAGCACCACTCTGTACTTCCGGGCAGCACGCTAACAAAATAATATGGATCCCATGTACTATTTACAACATAAAAACAAGAGTGCAGTTATTGATTTACACAATTTACTCGTGCTCATGGTGCAGTGCAAATCATGTTGGTAGCTGAATAATTAGTCTCGCTGACTGGCCCCCTGGCATCGCAGTATCGTGTATGACATCATCCATGAGTAAGCTCATGCAATGAGAAATTTGCAATATGTTCTCTAGATCCCTGATTTTCAACCACCATGCCCGCGCATGCTGATGAGAGATTGTAAGGTATACCGTGGGAAATTATCCAATTTCACTTGAATGGTATAAAAAAAACTTCTTTCAAAATTAATTATTCGCAAATAATATGCCATTGTCGAGTGTCTGTGCTGTAATAGTGATGTATTTTAAACAAAACTATTTCAACGTTACTCCCATTTTCCACAGCGTATCTCTGTGACCTGAGCTTTTCAGCCTGACTCATATAAAAACTAAAAACAGAGAGAGACGGAGAGCTGATGAGGAAGAGCTTCGTGTGTGACTGTCTCACGACTGCTTTCTGTTCATCCAAACAGGCTCGGGTTTCACACTGAGTGAGTATAAATAAATTGAGAGGCTATTTTTTCATTTCTAGGCTACAGAGTTGTCATTTAGTAACATTTTTGTTTGGTAGTGTTGCTGTGGGATTTTTTTTTTAGTGGAACAAATGTGATGTGGCCCAAAAAAGGTTGAAATTACTCTGATCTAGACCCTAAAGCACGTGAAAAAGCATACATTATTGCTTAGCCATGCACTCCATCAAGACTGGCACACGTCATTCATTTATGAGCATTAGTAAAATATTATTATATTTACAATAATTCAAAAAGAAATGGTAGGTTCTATACTTGGTAGAAACATTATGGTCAACAAATATACAAAGTCGACCTCAAGGTGGCGCTCAAAACTCAACAGTATGTGACAGATATGCTGAAGCAACATGTGAGATATAATCAAAATATCTCAGAGAGATCACAGCTTTGATCATTATTTTCAATGTTTTGTGTGTATATATATATATATATATATATATATATACATACATACATACACACACAGTATGAGCAACATCACAAAATCCAAAAATCTCAGGGAAAAGCTTTGCTTCAATCATTGTTTTCCTGTGTAATGTATATAGATATATGATATATTATCAAAATATGCCATTTTCACAAGCATGAGAACAGGTACACTGGAACATGTTTTTTCTTTTTTTGCGTATCCCATGTTTCTCGCCTTTTTGAAACATGCACACGTATTGGGGGGGGGGTTAGGGATGGAGACATGGCTACTCTCTCCAGCACAGAATTTAACCCGGCGACCTTCCAATCGCAGACACAGAGGTCTAAGCCACTGAGCCACAATCCCCCGGTTATAGTAAGGTGGGGTTCACCCATGCCGGCCTGTACGCTGGCCAGACTCTCCACATAAGCCAGCTGAACTCAGCCCAAAATTGTAACATGCTTTGTGTCACCAACTGCAAAGCAAAGTTCATCATTTGTTTTTTTTCTTTCTGTGCTTGTCTTTTTTATCTGTACACTTTTTCGTATAAACAGTACTCTGCAAAAGTCTTAGGCAGTCAAAAGAGACGTTTAAAGCTATTTTTCATGCACATTTACTCAGAACAAAAGCACAATATAATATTAGAACATATGCAAATTAGTAACACATACACAATATAACAATAATACAATAATAGTACAATAATTTTATTTATAACAATAAAAACTAGGAGTAATTTCTTCTTTTCTCCAAGAAGTTACTGATATCTAGTTGGATGGCTACACGAACACTGCTGCAGTTCCCAAGCCTCTCCTCAAGGGGGCACCTCAGCCGTTCCAAGTATTTATTAAATTTCACCACCAGTTCACTTAATTAGCTAACTTGATAAGCTATACACGGTGTGTTAGTAGTCCACATGGGTGACGTGGATGGGTGCTGCGAATGCTGGGGTGGTTTTAGCAGAGGGATTGAAATGGCTAAGCTAATACACTTTCACAGGCATAGCTTTACACCCACATGAAGATCATTTAAACTTCCACTCTGTGTAACCCCGTCCGAAGAACAGTCACTGCATTGTTGTGCTTGACTTGATCAGAAAGAAGCACATCTAGTTAATGGAGACTGGCTTTGTTTACAAGGTACATTAATTTAGTAACAGTTGAAACAGTCTACATAAGAGTAACGTGTAACCATCATAAGAATGACATGACACATGTCATGCACATTAATGACACATTATTGATGTTTATGACTGTTGTCATAATGTGTCATTCAGTTCCAAAAACCAAATGACACATTATGGCAACAGTGATGTTTATGACAGGACCATGTGACCAGTTGTCGTGACCAGAAATTCTGGAACCTAAAATGCAGTACACAAGGGATTTATTTTGGACAACAAACAGAACTGGAATCAACAGGCAGGTCTGCAGTCGGGGTTGTGAAGCAGGAGAATTCAAAAGCCAGAGAAGGCAGTCCTACACTGAACACTTGAGATGGGAGGCAACCGGATCAGGACCAGGCTGGAGTAAGCAAGGAAGGCAGGCAGGATAGGTCAGGAATAAACAGAGGGAAAAAGGAAGAATACTAAGTAGGTCTCATCAGGATCAACAATATCTTGCACTGAGTGCTAAGAGGAACAGGGTTAAGTAGAGAGGGGAGCAGGTACTTCCGCTGTGGTGGGGCTGATGTGGGCGGGGCATGACAGAACCCCCTCCCAATGGCTGCTGGTTTGGTTAGGTGGATGCAATGGAACTGGGCCGCTCAAGCTGGGTCAAACGGATCCCCTGTTGTGTCCTCTACTCTGGGCAGTAGCCTTCCCAGTCTACCAGGTATTGCAGCTGACCCTGATGACACCTTGATTCCAGGAGGGCATGGATGGCAAATGCCTCACTGTCATCCAAGGGAATGGCCCATGAATGTCTTGTGACATCCTCAGAGGGATGGCCACTCTCTAGCAGGCTTGAGCAAGGACATGTGAGATGTGGTAAATGCCATGCAGCTGCAGGCAGTGGCTCACAGGGCCGATGTATGACTTATGACAAGTAGAGGGGTGGAGGTTACTAGAGAACAAGACCCGTTGGCTTGGGAGTTCAGGCCTAGGTAGCGGTGGCAGTTGGCCTGGACTTGTCGTATGGACTTTGCCCAGAATTGGTGGTGTGCTTGCTTCCATACTTGTCAGCTGTGGCAGAACCACTCCTTAACCAAAGGAACCGCACTAGGCTGGGAGTTCCAGGGAAACAGAGGAGATTGATACTTGATGATGCACTGAAATGGAGTGAAGTTAGTGGACCACTGGAAAAGGGAGTTCTTGGCATACACTGCCCAGGGTAGGTAGCAGGTCCAGTGCATCAAGTTGGAGGCACACAGGAGCCAGAAGGTCTTCCTGATCTCCTGGTTCATCCACTCTGTGAGACCACTGGACTGCAGGTGATAGCTGGAAGAGGCACAGAAGGCACGGAAGATCCCCTAAGCAAACTGAGGGGAAGCAGACCTGTTGGCTTCAAGTTAGATCCCTTGTTCTAGGCACACACAAAACAGAACATAACAAATTCTTTGATCTCTAACCTCCAGTCAGGCTACCAGTAATGTCAGACGGGCAGTGGTGGATACATCCAGATGAAAGCGTCTGAGGGAGGGTGCACTCATTGTAGCACAGTGGTTCAGAAGGTG
>JAABNY020000119.1:25312374-25335444 GCA_015164015.2 Brevimyrus niger
GCTTTAATAATGGTTACTTTTATTTCTGTACTGTACTGGATTGATTAACGTCAACCTCCTGTTGCATAATGATGTATTAAGAGAGAATAGGTTTAAAGTCGAAGTGGAATCTTGTGAGTGAGTCATCTGTGGTTCTGAAGAACATAGAGCCCCTTCCTTATTAGTGCGAAAGCTGGCTCATCGCAGTTTTTCCCATGTTTTTAGGTTTGTGTGATTTAGTTAAAATGCATCACCAACAGCGAATGGCTGCCTTAGGGACAGACAAAGAACTCAGCGACTTATTGGATTTCAGTGCGGTAAGCAATTGCTATACATAATCACTGCAAAATACTATTCTCATGACGTTTACCTGTTTGGTTATAAATAACATTTATTTTAGTGTTGATTTTTTTGGTCAACAATGAATTTAACATGACCCCATACCGCTTATAATTATTAATTGTGGTTGAAATGATTAAGTGTTTTCCAGAACATGTGCAGAGAAATATGATATTGCATTAGCAATCTTGTTGTTTTATAGATGCGAAACAACGATTTGAAAATGTTCCCGACATCAATGGTAGTATATCTTAAGTATATTTCTTTATTACATAGATAATAATAATGCTGTAGTATACATTTTATCTCAGATGTTAAGCATGATTCACTGGTATTTGCTTGATACGATCTTGGATTGTCTTGCCGAAAGTAAAGAGTAGAAAAGAAAGTTGGACGGCCATTGAGATTTAGTGATACATGTTGTGAATCCATCATTGTATAGTTTTGTCCTCCCATTGTTTTGTTACTGGCAGCCTTAAATGCGTATTTAACTTCAGTATCGCCGAGTCCTTTAAAGCTTAGCCGTGGCAAACGCTTTGCTTTCGAATAATAGTTTTAACTTTTCTCTATCTTTATTTCTTTCCTAATTTAATTGTATAGACAAATTTGATAGAAAATAGCGACGGGTAATTCTAAGATTATCCGTGGAATTACGCGAATTTACGGGTAGGTAGCACAGAGTTTGCTCGTTTCCCTTTTTAATTGTAGATGGCTTAATCCGATAGTTCGACTATAACTATTAAGAAGCGAATGAATATCTGAGGTTGAAGTATGAAAAATTATACCCGGGCTTGCAAAATGTTATTGTATGTTTTATGAATGTTTCACACAGTAACATTTTAAAAAATAATACACTCCTAAACAAGCTGTGCGTACCAATTTAATGTGTTAGATTAACGATTCGATAATGTAATTAACTTTAGCAAAATCTTTTTTTTAAGTTTTGTTTGTCTTCTTTTAGATGTTTTCTCCCCCTGTAAGCAGTGGAAAAAATGGACCAACATCCCTTGGAAGTGGACATTTTACTGGCTCAAGTATGTCAATCACAATTTGCTTCAAAAAGGTTTTTTTAGAGTGTTGTGCATGGATTTGGATTGTGGTCTTATCATATATTTCATAACATTTCAATTTTTGCCAAATGTTTCTGAGTAGTATGTGAGATGCATTTCCGTTTTAAATTTCTTCAAAGGGATTGTTGACAGAAATGGTTCATTTTGATTCTGGTGACTGTGGTTTTGTCACTACATGGTGACATTTAGACTACAGTATGTCTGAACCAGACTGGAAGCTAAGTTATAATTCTTGGTATGGGCTGCATTTAAAGTTTATGCAGGTGGTACTTGCATTTTACCTGCGTTTTCATATAGAGTTATACGTGCAGATAAGTTTAATCAAGATGTCTGTCCTCTGAAAATTAAACTTTTTTTTTTTGCTATGATTTTTCTTTAATGGTCTTGTTTGATGTTTGTTCACGGTACGTTTTTCCCATACCAGAATATTTTTAGTTTATCTATATTTGTTTTGTTTTTTATAACATATTTAATGCTTCTGCAAATGATTAAATTCAATTTAATTCAGTTTGCTTCAGCACCAGGATAGAAAATGCAGTTGTTTCCTTGAATATTATCATTAATAATTATATCATTATTATTACTACCAGGAAAAAACAGTTTTAATTTTAAAAGATATATATTAGTGCCATGTCATATATGTTTGGTATTGTTCTCTGTTGTAAGCAGTCAAGCTGAGCCCTGGCATGTTTTTCCAGAGCATATTTCCCTGTCAGAATGTTCTGTGATTATGATCAGTTAGTGAATCATCCAGTGTTTCACGGTTGTGTTTTGTGGTAAAAGGTAGCAAACAATCCATCTTATGATTGCCTTAAAATATGTGACTAAATCAGATTGAATTTACATGTTAAGTTTTTTTTTTAGCTTGCTCTTGGCTAGTGTATTCAATTTTAATTTTGTTTTATTTTGAGAAGAGAGAGCGGATATTTTTTTCTGTCGCCATGCAACTTACAGGAGACAGTCAGAAGGACTTAAAATAATCTGTAAAATGTGAACTTGTATAACGGTTTGTTTCTTTTTTTATATATTTTCTCCCAGCTGAAATATCACTTTAGGGGGTGATTGAAAACCCTTGTTGATCTGCTGCTTTCCCTTTGTCGAAGGATGGCTGTACAGATGATCAGTAAAGCTCAATTCTGCCAGTCATAGTTTTTAGCATCTGAGAAATTTGGGCCAAAGCTGATATTCTGATCATATGCCATATTTTTGTTTTCTTAATCAGCATAACTTATTAAGTCACAGATCAGAGTAAGAATGTTTTAATAACATCCTGCTCCATTTCATGTACTTGTACACAGACTGATAAAATGCTCCTCTCATGCTTGAGTGTTCCTTTTCTCTGTTCATTTAAATCTGGTTTGGTCATGCTTGTCAATCAAAAAGGATGGATTGCATTCAAGAGAGAGCTGAAGCTAGGCAACCTGTCACTTAATAATTTTCTTCCCCCTCCTACCGTCCATTGCCTCTGATAATGTTTATCTTGCTCCTAGTAAGCAGAACAATTACAAAGAGCTGTGCTGTAATTGTGCATTGGATTAGCTGTTAATGGACATTTTAGTAATAATAGCATTTTTATTAGTACTGTTAATGCAAATAATTATGTAAATAATAATTCCATGCTTTGTGTCTACCTCTTACACTTTTTGTGACCTTTGTAGTCAGCCTGAGTTCAATTGTAGTTATTGCAGTTGCTTTTTATTGTATTTACAGATGTGATAGATCAATGAATGTTACAACTAGTGTATAGTGTGTCTATTTGAATATTATGTGCTGTCTTCTGCTGTTGATGAGTGAAATCAAAGCATAGAAATTATAATGTGACAAGTGGACACTAGTAGAAAATATTTTCACTTTTATGAATGGATAATTTTGTTTTATTTTTTTTCCCTTTATTTTTGTTTTGATTGTGGCCTGGATCAATGCTCTGAGCTCGTTTTGGATTGGGAAGTGTGTGGAGTCTCCCATGTGTATCTGTCTGTAGTATAAAAGCTACTTTTAAATGAACCTTTTTTTGCCTGGCCACTCATCCAGGGAGTTTCCTGCTTTATGCCCTATATGTTTCCTGGGTAGGCTGGAGGCTTATTGTGACCCTGCAGTAGATACATGGCTGTGGAGCTTGGATGGAGGGATGAGCCTATTCTTGTTAGTTTTCCTCATCATTGGCAACATTCATTTCCGGGGCTAATGACTTGATGGTCAGATTGTCTGAGTAAGTGCATATTTCCTGTATACTGAAATGGTTAATAGCTTAGCTTATTTTGAACAGTTGTGCAAAATGGTCTATTGTACATTGTGCCAAGTATTAGATCATTTTGTAGTACGCAGTAACACACACAAAAAAATTGATACCTTTTTTGATGCTATCGGTTTGCAGTATTTTTGAATCGAATTGAAAAACCTGTGGTAGAAAATTTGATTGGCTCTGTATAGCATATACCAAAAAGCAATTTTTTTTGATTGCTAAAGTATTTTTGTAATATTTTCTTCTGTATAATTAATCGTACATTGTGATGAAAGCCATTAAATTAAGAGGTACTGCAGAGATAAAGACGAACATAACTTTGAACTTGGTTGAATTTGATACAAAGCGCAACCTGTAATCTACATTAGGACTAAAATTAAGATTTATTTGAAGGTGCATGTTTAAATAAAGGTAATTTCTGTAAAAATACAGTTAAAATTAATTTGCCTGGGAAAAACAAAGTCATATAACAGAATTTCTCTTCTGGCATGTAAATGTTTATGTGAAGTGCTTCATACCTTCATGGTGTACTGCTGCTGATATTGATATTACTAATCAGTTTAGAATTGCATTAATGTTTGTTACTGTTTACATATTTCTGATTACTGTTAAATTTTTTGAAGCAAGGAGTTATGGTTGAATGGTTAAAACACATATGTCCTGAGAAGACATCATGTGATATTGGAGTCTGAATGACCTCTTTCCTCATGGTAGCAACAGGACTTTTAACTTGCATAGTTGGGAGAAAATGGGACATGCAATCCAACAATATGGGTTAATATTTTTAACTGTTGCTGTATCTTAATAGATTTAGGTCAAATTCAGATTTTTTGCTATCCATCCTTACATCATGCATTCTGTGGTATATTCAGATAGACACTGAAAATTATTGTAACTTGGATTTCTTACAATAATTACATTTACATACATTTTATAAACATTTGGCACTCTAGTTGTGGTTTTGTGGGAAGCAAATCTTATAAAAAAAAAGGTGCAGTGCAGTTTTTAATTTTATATTTTATGAATATCTTATTTGATTTCCTTATGTAAATTTTAGGTTGTGTGTGTAATATATGGGGCTAGTTCATTTTTAATATTATTGTCCGAGGTAGGTAAATACATTTTATGGGGGTGTGGTTATTTATATCTGAAAACGCCAGATGTGAATCTGAATAATAATTTTATACCATTCATATTTCCTATTAAAAGGAATTTAAAATGTGCAGCACTTCTTAAAATGCAGATTTGTATTATGATAACATTTTAAATCGGATTGCAATGTAAATACTTTTCTTCGAATTACCGATTTGCTTTATGGGCTATTACGGTTTGCAGTGAGGAGGAGTTCTAGATTGTATGCAGTTACAGTGTGTGTTCGTATGTGCCAGCTGTTCCAGTGGCCGTGGCATCCTTGCTCCCCCACTGGTTCTGCTGGAGCACCCCTGCCGCCATCTGTTGTAGGCATGCTCCAGGAATGCAAGGGTTAATGAAGTAGTAGAAGGCGCCGGGTGGGTGGAGTATTATTTTCCCAGCCAGCCAGCCAGCCATCCATCTATATATTCCGGGGTTGCAGGTAGTTCTGTATGTATGTATGTATGCAATATACGTATAAAACATGTAAAAATCGTCATTTGAAATGAAAATAAATTAACTGCATTTCCAGGTTTCGCTATTATCTTTATTTGATTACTTCAGGTACATTGCAGGTGACAGTATTAGCATAGTTAATTTTGTGCCCCTCGCTCTGTGAATGTTCAGCACGGAGGGTAAACATGGAGAAAATTAATTTGATGTTTGATACAGTATTGGTGCTCTAGCTTCTCTTGAGCCGTTCCTCTAGTATTCACGGGTTCTTTTGTTCAGCCAGTCTATATGGTTTGTGGTTGGTTTGTAGTTGTGAAAATATGTACTTTATTTGCAACCGCACTTTCCCCCCATTTTCTGCAGCTTAAAGTAATTAAAGCACAGATTAGCTCGAAAATATACATTTTTAGGCTTCCAAGCCCATCTGCAGGAAAGCCTATTGTGTCTGTTTGTTTTTTTTTGTTTTTTTTGTCTCTGCCAGGCAACAAGACTTGGCATGATTGTCAGACACGTATTGAACTTGCACATGGAAGCTTGCCGGGTGGGGTGGAGGAGCTGAAGGCAATGTAATCTTGTGCTGTCCAGAAGATGGTAAATTTAAAAATTTCAGACAAACTCAAGTATATTTGTTGCTAGTCAGGGGTAGCCACTATTAAAATATTATGAATTAGAAGAATCAGTTGATATGACAACTTTGTTACATAATTTTTTCTTAGTGGTCAATCTCAAGTCGTATTTGGATGGGTGACTAAAATTAGGGCATAAAAATACAATTCTCAGGTAGTAATTACCAGAACGTTAATATACTTCTCTACCCGTTGGCTTAAAAGCACCATTCATGGATCCAAAACTGGCAAAGCTTTTCTTTATTTATTGGTTACTACACGCATACTAAACATAAAGCCTGTAGTAATTGACATTAACATTCCATTGAGCTTTCTCACATTAGCAACTCTAACATTACAATAATGTTCAAGTGTTTGTGAATCTGTGAGTCTGTGGCTTTGTCAAAAAAAACTTCCCACGGCTTCCGAACAGCTGATCTTGCGCTTCTCTGTATACAGCTACCTGTCGACATTCTATCACGTAATGTCCAATCGCGTTTATGTCCAAGGTCCTTGGTAAATAATATACACCGATCATAGATGCCTGAAAGTGTACATGGTAGAATTTCAGTGGGTGTATCGCTTAGTGTAACAGGTGCAGAAGAATTCGAAGAGCTGCCAGCTGTATAATGACCCACTGTCCATATCTAACTTGTAATACAGTATGCATGCATACAGCTACAGTAAGCAGATATGATGCAGACACAGTACCTGCATTGTGCCATTTCAATATAAAGACGCTATACCTTACAATATTTTAATATATTTACTGTGTAATTTGCATACATGTTATGCTGTAGTTTTAAGTGCTGTCTTTTTTCACTTCCCATTGCTTGTTACCGCATGCATTTTTTGATCATGTAGTGCAGTCTGTGCCTTATTTTTCATGAGATTTAAATGCAATCTCTTTTCATTATAATTTGTGATTTTATTTATGTTTTTTGCTGTACAGTATTGCATGTATATTACAGTACTGAATCTAATGTCTTGCCTTTACCCTATAACTCACACACACAATTTTGTTCGCGCGTGGGACTGGGACCACACAAGTGAATTTGTGTGTATTTGTGGGTTGTGTGTATATTACATTGTAGGGACCAGATGTCCCTATAGTCTCATAAGACTTATTTTGACTTTATGGGGTCCAGCTTATAAAAATCTCTCACTGTAATCAAAAAAACTAGGAAATGCCAAAAGTCTTGTATTTTCTTTGGTTACCTTTGGTAAAAGTTAAGGCTTGGTAGGGGTTTAGGCTGCATTGTTGGTATTGGGGTTTTTCCAATATAAATACATGGACGGTCCCCATAAAGATGTGAATATAAATGTGTGTGTGTCTCGTAGGGGAACAAGTCCTGCTTCCTGGGAAAATGAGCAACGCGGTAAAACGTGCATTCAAAGATTCAAACAACTGGTCATATGCACACACAGTGAAATTCCATCGTTTGTTCCAGATGCTGCTAAAAGGAGGAAAAAAGCATAAAAATGAAAAAACAAAAAATGGCACAGTAGAGAGCATGCTAATGGAACCGTAAGTTTGGAATGTGTAGCATTTTCAGGTAATTCCAGTATTGACTGTTTTGTTGGTCCAAATTTATATTTTATTAGCGATCCAGCTGTTGGAGGGAAAGGGCCAGTGAGTGAGGCCAAATGAATGACAGTAGATAATGTCAACATACAGAATTGTTGTTGATGCTGTTGTACTTCAGCTGTCTGCTTAAAAGGGAAAAACCATTTTTTTTTGCCTTTTCATTCTGCAAACAAGCAAATATGCCTAATCAACAGATATGGTGTGAATGTTAGTATTATTAGTAGTACGGACTGAAAATGTAGAATGTATTGCTGATTAGATATTAATGCAATCAACGGCATAGTCCCAGCTAGCTTAAATGCTGCAGACTGGAGACTATTACTCCAAATAAATAGTTAGTCACTGCCACTAAAACCCCACACATCTACCCTATTATGTGTAGAATGGTTACCAAGTAGACAAATGTCCTGGTCAGGTAGTCCCACTTTCAGGAGTGCAAGTACATCCAAATTAATATAGGACTGTGAGGACACAGTATACTTCTGTTGAATCAATATTATCTCATTTAAATTAAAAGTTTTTTTTTTTTTTATTTATTCACAAATCTTTTAGTCTAATTTAATCACATACTAGACCAATCATGATATATTTGTTTATCCTATCATTTCTATATACTACTTTGTTATATGAAACATATTATATGGTTATTCACATGTGTTTGAGATTGGAACATTCATTTTTAGACGTGTAGAAGGTACCCTGAGCAAGGTACTGTCCCCGAGCACTGCTCCCTGGGCGCTGAATTAGCTGCCCCCCGCTATGTCCCGAAGGTCACATATGAGTCAAATGCAGAGGACGCATTCCGTTGTTGCGCCCTGTGTGCTGTGCTGTGGTGTGTTAACAATGACCATTGATCACCTAATTCCAAGTCAAATTCTAAATGTATTTTTAAAGTTTTTATTTGTTTTCTTGTTTTTACTTGTTCAGCTCTCTGAACATTGCAGTATTGTGTTTGGCCATGTAGAAGCGAATGACTTAATACAGCGCTGTAGAGCGTGTAGTGAAAAAAATGCAATTAAAAGTGCTTAAGTCAGTGGCAGAATGCACAGAAGGGTCATTTATAGGCGATATTCCAATATTTTGGAATTTCCCCACCTTATGGTGTATCTAGTCTAAATGCACATAAACCCCAGTGTGAATAAAGCTGACTTAAACTCATTGTTTTGCACATTTCTTTTTTTCTAAATTGATTTCTTTGTTCTTATTTTTGTGCTTTATTGTGTTTGTTTTGTGTACGGGACAATGACGTGTGGTGTCATTCCATGTGCTTTATAAATAAGGCAGTTGTTTATGTTGATGGGAGAACAGGCGATCTATATCTGTATATCTATAAAACCCACATTCCACTTGAATTTTTCATCAATTCGGGGTTACCTGTATTTTTTGTGTATGTCTTATTGTCCATGTCTTAAAGTATCATGTCATATTCAGGTTTTTATATGTCTAAATATGGTTTTAATATTGAGTTGCTGCCACAGAGGCTTTGATAAAGACAATAACTCAAAAACCATTTGATGGATCTTTTCAGACTTTGTAGCAGGGTTGTATGTGTGACAAACTAGAACTGATTAAATTTTAAGACCAATCACCTCAAAATCAAAACAGCACTGCATAGTAGTAGCAATCATTTGGGCAGCTTTGACACTTGATCTTGTCATGATAACTCAAGAAATTGAAGTAATGGCGGAGAAGATGAGTGAAAAATGAGGCTTATTCTTATAAACTGGGTAACTTCTTTTTATTTACTCTATTTGCTGTATTCATTCTATAATGGGCTTTCTTGCCATCTATCCATCGCATCCATTCCATTTTCTGCCAGTTGTCTGGCGTCAAGTTGCGGGGGCAGTTGAATAAGCAGGGATGCCCAGACGTCCCTCTCACCAGCCACCTCCTCCAACTCTTCCAGGGGAATGTTAAGGTGTCCCCAAGTCAGCCGAGAGATGTAGTCTCTCCAGTGTGTCCTGGGTCTGCCTTGGTGCCTCCATCCAGTTGGACACGCCTGAAACACCTCCCCAGGGAGCCGTCAAGCAGGCATCGTAGATCGATGCCTGAACCACCTCAACCGGCTCCTTTCCTTTCAAAGGAGTAGTGACTCTACTTTGATCCCCTCCTGAATGTCCCGAACGAGCTCCTCATCCTCACCTCTAAGGCTGACCACAGACACCCTGCAGAAGAAGCGCACTTCTGTCACTCGTGTCCATGACCTCATTCTTTTGGTCATTACCCCGAGCTCATGGCTCTAGGTGAGGGTAGGAACATAGACTGACTGGTAAATCGAGAGCTTTGCCGTCCAGCTTGGCTCCCTCTTTGCCACAACAGAATGGTCCAGTGTCTACAGTGCTGCCAACGCTGCACCGATATGTCTGTTGATGCCCTGCTCCCTTCTTCCCTAACTTGTGAACAAGCCGCTGAGATACCTAATTTCCTCCACTAGGGGGAGCAACTCGTCCCCCCCACCGGTCAAGAACTATGACCTCAGAATTGGAGGTGCTGATGCACATTCTGGCCACCTCACACTTCGCTGCAAACTGCCCCAGTGCCTGCTGCAGGTCACTAGACGGTGTCCAACACCCACTGGGAATGAGTTTGACTTACTGCTGGCAATGCAAACCAAGCTTTTGCTATATTTGTACAGGGACCTGATGGCCCACAACGACAGAACCCATAGCCCATTCTCCTGAAGCACCCCCCAAGGGATACAATTGTATGTTCTTTCCACAAAACGCATACACACAGACTGGTTGGGCAAACTCCCATGAACCCTCCAGTATCCTTGTGAGGGTAAAAAGCTGGTCCAGTGTTCTGCAGCCAAGAAGGAGTCCACATTGTTCCTCCTGAATCTGAAGCCCAACCAATGGATGGACTTTCCTCTTCAGTATCTTGGCATAGACCTTACCAGGGAGGCTAAGGAGTTTGATCCCCTGAAGATGGTACATATCCTCCGGTCCGCTTTCTTAAAAATTGGGACCACCAGCCTAGTCTGCCAATACCCAACATCTATGCAATGTGGTGGTGGGTCAGCCAAGACAGCCTAACATCAAGATCTATCAAGATCACGTCCACCTCTGAAGCCTTATCATCGAAGATTTTTTTTTTTTTTTTTTTGCACTACTTCAGTGATCTCATGGCTGAGATCTAGGGATTGGTATTTCCCCCTCTGAGTCTTCTAGCAGTACTTTATCCAAAGATGATGTATCAGTGACATTCATTAGATCCTCAAGGTATTCTTTTCATCGACTGACTATATCCCCAGTTGAGGTCAACAGTTCTCCATCTCTGCTAGCTAAAGCCATGCTTCCCTCTCCCCTGGAGCTGTCAATATGCAAGAAACTTTTCGAGACAGACTAAAAGTTCTTCTGCATAGCCTCACCAAACCCCTCCTGCACCTTTTTTTTTTTTTTGAAGTTTTTGCTTCAACAACCGCCAAAGCCACATTTTGCTTCCCTGCCGGTATGTGTCATCTGATTCAAGAGTTCCACAAGCCAACCAAGCTTTTAAGGCCTCCTCCTTTTGCCTGACAACTCCCTTTACCACTGGTGTCTACCATCGGGTTTGGGGATTGCCGACACGACAGGCACTAATAACCTTATGCAATGGTGCATCATCAATGGCCCATTCAGGCTCAATGTTCGCTGATTCCCTTGGGAGAGTAGAGAAGTTCTGTACCAGAGTTAAATTGCTCTCCGTTTCAGAGACATATATACACATATACATTTACATAGTAGAGAAGGAAGTTTCACTGAATGGGGGGGGTTTGCCTATTACTAATAACTTATTTTACACACTCTTACCTCTAAAAAAGGGTAACAATTAAATCCCCTCACAAGACATTTCACCAAGCTCCCCACAATGCATTTCAAGGACCAGCTATGGGTCTGCCAAAATGTTATGAAGTATATTAAAAAAAAAAAAAAAATTTTTTGTGCTAATCTGTACAATGTTCCTGGGAAGTTTGCAAAATGATCCACAGAATATGTTCACCTGGCAGATGACTATATTCTGAAGATGGTGGCTACAGCCTCTGTTTTCTCCCTGTTGTCCTCTGTCCTGCAATTCCATCCTTGGGTTGATTTGTCTATTATGGGGAAAAAATTTATGTAAAGATTTTGTCTGCATAGTGTTTTTGTGAAGTGTTAATAAGATCCCAAACTAGATCAGGTGGCAGTCGAAGGCAGGGGCCTCGACAGACTGATCGCCAGCAACCAAAGCTGGCTCTCGGCACACAGAACATAAGCTCTCTGTTGAGAATGGAGCCCAAGTTGGTGTGGGAGATGGAAAGATACTGACTAGATATAGTTGGGCTCGGCCTCTGGAACCAAACTCCTGGAGAGGGGCTGGACTCTATTCCTTTCAGGAGTTGCTCATGGGAAGAGGCGCTGGGCAGGGGTGGGTCTGCTTATAGCTCTCCAGTGTTGGAGTTTACTCCCATTGAGTCAGGGGAAGGTCTCTGACTGTCTACTCTGTATACACACCAAACACCAGTCCAGAGTGTCCGGCCTTATTTGAGACCCAGGAGGGGGCACTGGAAGGCGCCGCTTCTGGAGACCTCACTGTTCTGCTGGGGGACTTACGAGGGTAATGACTGTGAAACCTGGAAGGGTATAATTAGGAGGAATGGCCTGCAAAATCAGAATCCATGTCATGATCAGTTATTGAACTTCTGCGCTAACCACAGTTTGCCCATAACAAGCATCATTTTCAAACATAAGTGCACTTGGCACCAGTGCACCCTAGGGCACAGTTCGATGATCAATTTTGTAGTTGCATCATCATATCTGCATCCACATGTTTTGGACTCTCGGATGATGAGAGGAGTTGTCATATGATCACCATCTGATTGTGAGTAGATCTGATAATGGGGGAAGATGACTGATAGACAGGGTAGACCCGAATGCATAGTGAGAGTATTCTGAGAACGTCTGGCGGAAACCCCTGCCCGGGAGATCTTTAACCTGGTTTAACCATTCTAAATGTGAGTTCAGCCATCAGGCAAGATAGTCACTTGTTTGTCAGTGTTCCTTGTTGTTTTGTGGGCAAGGCATTGGCATATTCTTAGTGAAGGAGCCAAAAGTTCAAAAATATATTGATTTGTAAATACTGTTATTGTTAATTGTAGCTAATGCCTTGTATATGATCTAAATAAGAATGTTCGGGTGTTTTTGACACCTGTCCCCTCTATAGCTGATTGGCCCTTACTGAAAAATATTGTTTTGTGTCCTGCACGATCGTGAACTTGATTTAGTATTTCATGAGCACATTGTACTAAAGCACGATTTAGTATTGCATTAACTCTCCAGTAGCTTAACAGATACAGAACCATGTGCACATAAATTGTACCTCTTTCCTCAACTGTAATCTTTTTTTAGATAAAAGTATCAGTTAAATGTAGATGAAGTTAAATATATGTTGTGGCCATGAAAACAATGTAAACAATGGCGCCTCCTGACCTCTGTATATACCGTTATACCACGGTGCTGGTAAATTCTATTTTCTTATTGGTCCAGAGATGTCATATTAGTTTTGGTTTTCATTTAACCACACAGGAAGTTCTGGCAGGCTAATAACAGTTCTATATTAATTCGTTTTAATATTTTATTAAGCATGTCAATATAAAAACCTTCGACTTTTTACAAATTTATTTAGTGCTTTTCGCAGTAAAATTGCCTCAAAGCAGCTTAAAAGGTAGCCGGGCCCAGTTCCTAATGAGCAAGCTTAGGGCGGCAGTGGCAAGGTGAAAGCTCCTTAAGTAACGACAGGAGGAAATCTTAGTGAGGAACCAAGACTCTGGGAAGTCATCCTCCAATGGAAATAGCGAAAACGCACAAGAGCGCCAAGTGTCTATTGTTGATAGGCTACAAACATCAGAGAAGGAGGATGGAAGCTCCTGGCGAGCCCAGCTATAATGGGCTGGCTTGAAGGGGGAGCCGCAAGGGTGCATAAACAAGGCTATAATCCAGTCTTGGTTATAAGCGTTCTGCACTGGGCCCCTCAACTGTTTGAGATTGTACTCATCTAGGAGGAAGTCATCCTGTTGATTTGTGAATGAAGCACGGATCCAAGGTACTC
This sequence comes from Brevimyrus niger, assembly GCA_015164015.2. NCBI lineage: Eukaryota > Metazoa > Chordata > Actinopteri > Osteoglossiformes > Mormyridae > Brevimyrus > Brevimyrus niger. Next base: position 25,325,848 of record JAABNY020000119.1, read on the forward strand.
GCTCCGCAACCCACCCGATTTGTGCCTTGCACACTTGCACAGCATTATATTTTCTGGTGCTACCCAATGAGTTCATCCCGCAGTTTTGTAAATGTTTACATTTACAGCAAACTACAGGGGTAGCTTCATTGTTTAGGAAGAACTGGTGTTAATTTCACTAATTAAAAAAAGTGTCCACTCCAGTTGACTATTTTCAGTTTTACTATTTTCAGTATTACTTAAACTAATATTTCAGATATGGGATACTTATGTAGCAACATGGTATATTAGTATATTTTTAGGGTTGATTCAATGTGACTGGGGTACCTAACAAGACCCATAAACACACACTTAGACACAACTCCAGGTGCAATGCAGAACATTTATTCAGAAATGAGCACAAAGATTTCAAAATTGGAATATCTGCCTTAATATCCTCTTCTGGGCTGGTGGAGATCGCTTACCAGATGCTGTAGTGGAAACGCATTAAGAGGATTGGGTTTGGTGCTGAAAAAGTCATGAAACAAAGTTGTACAAATCAGGCACGATCATGAAATATGCTGTAAAGTGTAATACTCTGCATTTAATTTTTTTTTTCCCTTCAATAATCAGGGATCATATTTGAAAGCGGGAACGAGAGTGTTTGAGATTTACGATATGTCATTTCCAGTAACCAAATTCTCCCTTTTCAACTATGGTAAAGTTTTTATTCTGTGGCACCTTTAACACAGAATAATGACTCTGCAGGGCTGCAGGGTCCCTGTATATCCACTCCCTGTAGTCCCAAAGTCTCTAATTTTGATTGAGCAGGTCAAAGCACTGTCCTCTTCATTAATTTCAAGAGTTTTAGTCTTCAACAGAGAAAACACTGGTTGCACATAAGAAACACCTAAATAATCCTCTCTAGACGGTGCATCCGTAAGTTCCTGATGTGGCTTCAGTGTCTTGTTCACTGACTCTAGGACCTCTGTGTCCTGCCATTCTGGAACCAGGCGCCGTGTCTTTCCGTCATCAGAGAGCACTTGTGACAGAGCCCATTGTAGGATGCACTCAACCACTTTCTACCTTTGCACCCCATCTAGTTAGGCACTCTGTAATCAAACCATATACAGGTAAGTTTCATTCTCTCTGTGCAAAAGTCAGTGCTGCCCCCTTTTTTCAGCTGTGGGTGAAATGTCCCACCAGTATTTATATACTGTATCAGTTAGTTATATGCGCTGTCTGTTGGTGGTAGTTTCTGTCTAAATGCTGCATGCTGGGTTCTCTGCAATTTAGACAGCTAATCTTTCTGTAAACGCAATGGTGCGGACACTCATAAACGTAAAAATTTTGTTACGCCTACATCGGTGAGCTCCGATTGGTTTGCACTAAGCTCATGACCCTATCCTGATTAGCTTTGTTTATTTTGATGTCTCTTTTCCTGATTAGTTATTCTTCACGGGAATGAAGAATGCCTTGCTTTTGTTTTCACTACCTGGCATATGTTGTTTTGCTTACTTGTATGCAGCTAAATCGTAATTTGTGTACATTGTATGCTGTTTATGACTGTGAAGTTCAAAAGGAGACTGTACCTGAGCCAAGTTTAAGTGCAACTCTAGCTTACTATAAAGACATCCAGCCATTGAACATTAGCGTAAGACAAGAATGCACTGAAACTGAGGGGAAGAGAGTGAGACGCGTACTGACAATACTTCTGGATCCCTGTGTTGTTGCTGTGATGGTTCCTTTTATATACAGCTTTGTGTTTGCAACGTTACAGTACTGTGATATATCGCTTTTGCTAAATAAAATATATCTATTTACTTTAAAAACATGGTTGTCTGTGAGATTAATCAACAGTCAAGTATATATAAAAACTGAACTTTATTACTAATCAGGTCAAAATAAATATACTTCACCACTACTAGAATTAGTACATGTTTTTTTGGACAAAAAAAAAATGTGCAAATGACACATTATGCTCGAGTTAACAAAATATAAAGTGCGCCACTTCAAAAAATATATTATAAAAAGCTTTGGTTAAATGTGCCAATGCAATATTTCAGAAATGTATGCATTGACAACCACTCGTATACAATTACGCAGAAGCTAAAGCTAATTATTTTGTAGTCACTACGTCATTTGCCTTTTACGTGGAACAGTGTGAACGCCGAGGTTTTTTTCAGTGCCAATGGTAACGGTAGCGTGGGCACATCTTTTCTTTCGGAAGCTCCTCATGAAAATATTTTAACACATTAGTGCGGATGTGGCCTTAATGTAGGAGTGCCGTTGGGCACAGAAGCGCACTAAAAAGTTTAACCGGCCGACGTTACTGGCCAGTGAAACATTCACCTAGATCACTACGCATCTTTCATCTAAGGCTCCATTGATGTGTCTGCCAATTGCTATATGTGTAACTAGTATACAGCTTATGCTGTTAAATCACTGAAACAAAACAGACACTTACTGATGGTAAGGTGCAGTCTGTGTCCAAAACACTGAAGTCCGGCCCAGTCATTTATTTCAGTAGCTTTGATCATATTCTTGCTGTTGTCAGTGGCGAAACACACTAGCCCATCTTGTGTCAACTCCAGGTAGCCAAAGCCTCCCGTAATCCCAGAGCTATATTTTGCCAACAGCGTTCTTCAGGGAATTAGGACATCTGTAAACAGCAGGCCTTTAATTGAAAGTCCTGGTCGATAAATTGAATTGTCAGGCCCACATAGGCCTCTATCATCCTGCTAGAAAAAAGATCGGTTGTAAATGGAGAAGTCCAATACTGATATTCTAGTTCTTCGTATGCTTTAAATTGAAAAAAGTGCTAGGTGATATTGGAAAATAACGTAATATTTCACATTTTTCTAATGAGTATTGAGATATTTATTTAAAAAAAAAAGAGTAGAGAAATTGAGCCAGAATAAACTATAGTTAAACAGAACTTATCTACCAATAGGTCCTGTCAAATAAATGGGTGATGTGGCCGCGATTTGTGCAGACACACAGACCAGTGCAGACACACAGACCAGTGCAGACACACAGACCAGTGCAGACACACAGACCAGTGCAGACACACAGACCAGTGCCAACAAAGCACTTGCTTTTGCTGTCTTCTCCAAAAATATTTCCACACATCAGGAGACTAATGTGTTTGCAGCCAATTTTTTATTTCCTTTCCTCCTCTGTACTTATTTTTGTTAGATTTCTCACAAATGCACCACGTTCTCTGAGTGAGTCCAACAGGAGCAAAACTATTGTTGTCATGGAGAGTGTCCGTAGAGCTTATGCAAAAGCAGCGGCAATGTGCATTAGGCTAGTTTTTAAACATGCTAGATAATCATTAAAATTTCAAACTTGCCAAATTTTGTTTCCTAAGGCTGCGTAAAAAAATGTTTTAGCGTTATTTATTGATATTCTCAACCCAGCTGACTATTGCAGTCCTTGAGATATATAGGACATGTGAATTGGTGCCTCATTGTATTGTATATAGCAGCCTGTAGTCAACACCATAGCATACAGCCTATAGATAGGCTTACCTGCATTATTAAGTAGACGACCTCATCACGCTAACAGTTGGAAAACGAAATCATGTGACTTAATGCACTGATACATGGTGAAGTAACCCAGTTTGATGCAGCGTCGGATCTACCGGGGAGGGGCACGGCCATCCCTTTTGTCACAAAACAATAAAAAATTAAGAAGAAATTCGCATTATTCTATTTTGTAAACTGAACCATAGAAGAGACACAGTACAGTGCAGCCCCCCCCCCCATAAATATAACTGGCCCCTGATGGCCACCCCAATCAAAATTTTCTGTAGGCACAATTGGTGTGCTGAGGTAGGTAGTACAGGTAGTACAAAGGTCTTGTGCAGTAGCTTAAATAAGAATTGATAAACAAAAATTGGTTATATGAACTACGAATCGAACTACGTGCTACAGACGTTTAAAGTAATTAGCTAGCTAGGATTAGGATTAGTAGTCGATACAAATTTCAATTTCTAGATGCAATTTTGAGAGGCTTGTGCATTACTGAGGTAATTTGGCATATTGCAGTATTTTGGGTTTGCTATCACGATGCTACAACTTCAGCAAAAATGATTGTGGGGCACCCCTCCCCAGCTCAGCTAATCGTATTACTGAGATTTCAGAATACCTGAAATATATTTGAAAATACTGGAATAGCACTGTACAAGTGTGTGTGTGTGTGTGTGTGTGTGTATGCGTGTATACACACACACACAAACTTACTGTTACTGTCTTTCATTGTCAAAATATATTTTTACTGTCGAAATATATGTACTCAGCTAACGTAACCATGCATGATGCTATCATAGCGAATGCGAGGCTGAGACTGAAGCTTTACCCTTTGTTTCCGCTGAGAGACGTGCCACGTGACTCATTTCCCCGCGCGTACAAGTTACCTGATGTCGGCGTTCAGGGTTTGACTTCTGAGATTTAGATCGAGTTCTAGGTAATTTTTTTTTCAAACTGAAAATACTGGAATAGCACTGTACAAGTACTATACTAGGTTTTTTTTTTTCAAACTGATTGGTTCGGCTTAGAAATTTGAGTTCTAATGAGTTTCAGAACTGAGGTTCCACTGTATTTTCTTTAATGGGCAGTTGAACAGATGAACCTTATAAAGTGGCCAGTGTATGTGTATATTTATAGAATGCCTATAAGCGTTGTTTAAACAATTTAAAATATATATTAAGTATAGCAGACCTCTCCCAATTTGGATTGGGAGACATGCATTATTGCGAAGGTTTTCACAAATACGTTTGTTGTGCATCCATTACAGTTCTTACTGTTATGTCACAGAAAATTATTGTCCTTGGGCAAAATAGAAATAAACAAAATATAGATATTTAAGCATATTAAAAACAAATAATATAAATCTCATTTTCAAACATGGACATTAAAACAAACACAAAGGAATACAAGTAACCACCTAAGTGGTGGAGAGATTTTGCACATTGCTGTATCAATACTTTGGGGGGACTGTATGTATTTAGTGATGCAGGAGCTCGGGGCTGGTTTGACCCCAGCCAATGTTGCTGTCAAACCTCCACCCTTGTGGGGGAATTTAACCATGTTACTTAGCACAAACCTGGGTTTACAATGAAGATTCTTTGAAAAGGTGGGGAGAATGTGTTGGGCAGGCTTGGGTTAGTATAATGCTGCTATTTTTGTCATATCGTGATATTTTTTTATTTAGAAAAAAAAAAATCGTAGGCACCTTCTTCTGTATGTTTTCTGTATTTCAACGGGTCCATCCATCCATCAATTTCCCATACCTGCTTGTCCTCTGCAAGGTCACAGGTGCCCAAAGCATTTCCCAGAAGCAACAGACGGGGAATAGCCCAAGATGGGGCGCCAGGTCATCCCAGGGCATACGCATCATTCAGACCTATGGAAAATTTGGTGACCTCGTCCACCTTGGCGTGTTTTTGGACTGCGATGACGCGCAGAGAACATGCAAATTCCATATTCGATATTTTCGACTTGCGTCGGGTTCATCGGAACGTGGCCCCTTTATATGCTGAGGAGCATCTGTGGAAAATCAATTTTTAGACGTATAAAAAAAAAAAATCTAAATGGCATTCATGCATGTAACCACCTAATTTGTGGGGAAAGATTCTGCAAATTGTACAAAACGTTGTGTGGAATGTGCAGTAAATGAATGAGTATAGTTTCAGTTACGTAATAAGTCTTGGACTTGGTTTGGGTACAGACACATTTATTGGCTGCCGTGTCTCCGGCGGATCTCTTCAGTAGTAGTCGCCTAATTCTAGAATTTCTGCGGAATGTGTGATGGAGGGGGGGGCGGCATCGACATTCTCACAGCATCTTTTCCAGTTCTTAAACGCTACTTCTCACGTGGTATTTCTGTACTTTTCCCAGCATGTGTGTATATATCCTGGCTCCCCCCCCCCCCTGCTCTATTCTTCTCTCTCTCGGAGGATTTAGGCCAAACCTGCCTGTCACAGCTTTTGTGGGTCATTTCCAGCCAATGGGCTTTTTCGCTTTTTCGTCCGCAGTCTGCAGCTTTTCGCCGCACATGTTCTGTTTTTGATAAAGCACCTGTGTCTCGCAGTGGGTCAGTGGTGCTTTTAATCCGCACACTGATGTGAATATTATTCCTGTTTATGAAAGGAACACTACCCTGTACTTAGTGGCACTGATTTTATATGATTGTGTTAGTTAAATAGCTGCGCATGGAATGTCAAATAAAAACACCTGGAGCACTGGGCTTGGTGAACTGCCTTTGATAAGACTTTGATGCCTAAGCTCAAGATCAGAGAAACAGTGTTATAATATTATATTAGAATTTTTTTTAATATTATTCAGTTATTTTGTTTCAGGACATGGTTTTATCTTGTATTGTAAAGTAACATTGTATCTTCTGAGAATAATGTTTTTCTTGACTTTCTGCCATTTGGCTTCACTTGTTTTGTGGTTAATTTAAAACATTTTTCAGTGTGTTATAGTCTTTGATTTCAGTTATTAATCATAATAGGAGCTCACCCCGTGTATAACATGACGTATATCTGTAAAATATGTGCATTTCTAATGTTTTACAAGCACTGCTGCATAACTCTTATTGATTATACATTGGACTTGTAGGTAGCTAAATAAAAATCGCTCCAAAGCATTTCATACAAATTCTTTCGTCATGAGTAGTTAGAATCATATTTTGAAATGACCATTTTGCAGTTAATTTCTTGTTGCTTTAATGATCCATTTGCCCAGTTTGATGTAGGAAGCATTTATGATGTGTTCCTGGTTTCAGTTGCTTACAGTGCCGATATGGCCAGTGGATTTTCTAAACAAGCTGTAGAACAGCTGGGGACATCTGGTGTTTTTCTTTTAGGGGGGTTAAGCTTTCTCATTGCACCTGCAACAAGAAATTGCATACATAAAGTGATTTTTCTGGGAGCTGAACATTACCATTTGTTATATGATACAAGTAATAGCGTATGATTATTTATTTATTTGTCTCTTTGATGTTTAAATTAATACCGGTGTACTCCACACATGGAAAGCGGCTGTGTACGGTGACAATGCTATCCACTGCGATACTGTGCAACCTCAATACTAGGCTTACATGCTGTTTGATGTTAATACTGTCGTTGCAGGGACCGCATCTTTGTGTTGGGTTGACACCATCAATAAGCTGCACAAAAACATTTTTTACTCAGTTATGGGAAACAAAACTTGGCAAACTTTACAATTTAATTGATTAACAATTCAACATTGTTGAAAAGGTCTAAAGTTTAAAGATCAAGTTTACCACCACTGCTTTTGCATGAGATCTGCTTTTCCGAGACGGTCATAATCATTCTTGTCTTTGCTGTATGACTCGATTGCGGTTCGACTCACTTGTAGGACCTTGTGGCATATTTGAGAAGAATTATACAGAAACTGCGTGTAGAGCAGAAAAGTGAACAAGAATTATTCACAAAAATACATTCATCTTTTGCTGTATGGAGATATTTTGTATTTCATAGAGATGATATTAAGCAAAAGCAAGTGATTTTTTTTCTCCTTATTTGTAAGTGTTATTTGTGTCTTAACTTATAGATAAGTTCTTTTTGGATATATAGTTCATGTTCTAACTCCTAAATTAACCACTTAAAATTTCCAGAATCATTCAGCCCAACAAAAAGAATAGTTAATGCTTACTGTGTATCATTATGCAACATGGGGAAAACCTTCTAAGCAGCAATTATTTTGACATACAAGAATCTTATAAAGTCAATTAAGCAAAATAATTTAGGTCAAAGTAAAGACAAAGAGATTCTTGGCCTACTTTGAGACGTTAAATATCTATAGCTAACCTCGCATTATTAGCTGAGTACGTCACCTGAATATCTACGTTTTTAAGATGTAGTTGCATTGCAGTAGTGCTGTTGTAATAGTTAAGTTCCGCTTTAGAATACTGACACAGAACTGCATTTTCATTCACTTTAATATGAAGTGTTTCCACACAACTGATCAATTTCTGCTTTTAAAATTTGGCAAAATTTAATCATTGTTATTTTTACAGTTGAGTAATACAGTTTAATCAAGCAGTCGTGACAGCTGTAGTTACATTATAAACAGTGCTGTTTATCCAAAAAAGACTACTTACTGTAACAAGAGCTCAATATTTATTTTACATTTATTTTCCATGTTATGGTGTGCATCATACTTCTGTTTTTCAGAGCAATAATGGAAATATAAGATTGCAGGGTCTTGCTAGCCCATAGTTTGAGTGTGCCTACTTCGTGGAGAAGCAACTTAATTGCCATAATGCGCATGGTTTTCATGTTTTGTTTTCTCTTAAATTCAAATTCGGAATGCAAACTTTTAACTTCACTCAAAGGATTTTAACTCAACATATGTTAACCCTTAACCCTTAAGTCATTTCAGTGCAATAAATATTGTTTTGTGGAACATCAATGTTGTATGCTTTGGTAACCATAGCAACAGTGGGAGACCAGAACATCCATGCTCCTGGGCTTATTCCTAGCTGGTCCATATAATAGTTTGTTGTCCTATTAGTGCTGCAGCATATTCTTTTTAAACTGGTGATAGTATGATAGGAACATCCTGAGAGAAATGCAAGACATAATCTAATTTGCTATAGAGAAAGGAATGTTCCAATTCTTCTCTGTTGCCAAACTTGCAGAATTCTTTTTCTACACATTATCTGAGAGTATGGAAATATGGAAGCAGACATTTGGGTGATTTCAGACATTTAATTTGATTTTTTTTTACTGGATTATATTAATTAGGAAACTTGCAATTTAGTGTGGAATTTCAATATAAAATGTGTAATACGGTAATTGTTCCATCCTTTGTAAATAATCCCCACCACCATTAATAATTAGGTCTATATGTTGTACAGTGGTATCTCGGTTCTTAAACTTAATCCATTCTGGACTCAGATCGAATCCTGAAAAGTTTAAGTTCTTATCAAATTTTTCCTATAAGAAATAATGGAAAAACAATTAATAGGTTCCCGGCCCCCCAAAATTACACCTAAATATGTTTTTTGTTTTTTTTTTACCATTTAAACACAAAATGAACTGGATAAAACAAGAAGAGCATTTTTTCTTAATGGCTTCCAAGACGATAAAGATCTTAACCCAACATTACCCCTGTCCTGTCCCGATCGTCCGCTCCTTCCGTTTGCCACGCCCCCTTTTTAACCTCGTATGTGATCCCCATGTGATCAGCTGTTTCTGGTTGTTGTCCTTAGTCCTCTGTATTAAGTCCGCGTTTCAGTTTCCCCAGACCGGTCATTGGGTGCGTTCAACCTGCTTACAGCTGGCTTAAAGCAACGCATTCTGATCCTGATGCAATGCATTATGGTTAGATGCATTGCGACCTCGCACCCAGCTACACAACCTGGACCCGCCTTCGTGACGACACACCTTTGCCCTCATTAGTTACATGCATGACGTTTGTATCCCAGGCAGTTCCGATGCGTAATCTGCTATTTCTCCTGAATATCATGGAAAGCAGTGAGGTTTTCAGTTAATTTACCTGGTAAAATAAAGTTTAAATAAATGACTTAAATGTTCTAATAGTACACGTAAGTTAGTGGTTTATTTATTGTTAGTTACTGTAATGTTGCGCTGCTTTATTTGGT
>JAABNY020000119.1:25340205-25365205 GCA_015164015.2 Brevimyrus niger
GACTCACGCAGCTCCGGGGAGGGGGGGTGGAGAGGGGGGGGCGAGAGCAGAACTGAGAGGGGCGTGAGGAGGGGGGGGGGGAGGGGGGTGGGGGGGGGGGGGGGGGGGGGGGGGCTGGTTTGGAGTGGTTTCACTTAATGTATTGATCTGTCGTTCAGCTAATTAAAACATAAAGTTGTCCTTCAAAGGGGGGGGGGGGGGGGTGGGGTGGTTGGGCATTTAAAAGAAAAGAAAGAATTCTGCTGTGGACTGTGGAAAACTCTCTTCCAGTCAGAGAGACTAGTATATAGGGGACAACACTAGTTGTTAGGGCATATGGTGTCCTACAGTAACTTTTTCCTCAGCATAAATTGAAATCTTTGTTATTTTTGCCTAAATAAGTGAATTTGTCAGTGTTTTTGCATAGGTGATCCAAAACACATCCTTTGTCTCTAGATATAATTTAAAATATCATGTGGATATTTCTTAATAAAGACTTATTATTTTCACATGACATTTACAATTATTTACAATTACAATTATTTATCTGCTCATTTATGTTTTACAAGGTGAAATGACATTCCTGTTGTGTGGTTGCATTGAGTTTCTTTGAATTGTGTGTGGTCAGTTCAATTCAAATTGCAATTCATTAATGGAAAGGAGCACAATTCATCCATCCATCCATTTTCTGAAATGACTTATCCTATTCATTATCACAGGGGGGTCCGAATCTTAGAAGCTATGGCCACAAGGCACAGGGCAAACCAGGATGGAGTACCAACCAATTGCAGGGCACACTCACACACCATTCACTCATCCCACACACATGCACACGCATAAACACACACACGCATACATATCCCCTATTGGAAATTTGGTAACACTGGTCAGCCTCAGCTTGTTTTTGGACTGTAGGGGGGAAACTCAGCACAACAACAACTACCAGAAACAACACAGGGAGAACATGCAAACTCCACACACTCATGGGATCCTGGCAGGGACTTGAACTAAGGTCTCGAGGTATGATGAGGTGACAGCACTAACCAATTCTTGTGAACACGGTAACTCTAAAAGTATTGTATGGATGTTTGCAAACATGTTGAAAGGGTGAAACACTGGATGTGATCAAATTCTGAGATAAATCAGACCAAAATTAAAGCAACAGCACTTGGTTACATCGAAAAGAATAGAGGCTTATCCTTGTAAACAGGATCACTCTATTTGTTCTTATACTCTATTTGATATTTGATGGATCCTTTTACTATTTATATAAAATATTATATGAATGGATGTCTTTCTTGAAAATCTTCCCCCAGAAGACTCCAAATCAACCCAAAATTGGAACTGCACTATAGAAGGTGGCAAATTTCCCTCTATTCTAACTCTTTTTGGATAAAAGCAGCAGTTAAATGTAAACTGTCCATAGTCCCTCCAGGGCCCTAGTGTATCTGTTACATTTCTTACTGTTATGCCTTGGAAAATGTTGCTCATAGTGCAAAACAGAATGTAAATAAACATAAAAAATATAAATAATTTAAATGGCAATTTAAGACGTGCACATTAATACACATGAAATCCCTTAAGGTATGGTTAAGGGATTTGTTTTTGGAAATGTGGAGAGAGATGGCTTTCAATGATAGTGTTTGCAATCCAAGATGATACATAGTATGTAAAATATATGTATTTCGGGTTGTTACAGGTCTAATCTTGTTTGGAGCAGTTGAGTGCAGTAATGTTTTTTTTTCCTCTGATTTTCTGTATTTCTCTTTCCAGATTTAGAAGACAGAGGCAGCTCTGGGTCTTGGGGAAATGGAAGCCGTTCTTCTAAGGTAGGGTTAAGCTGCTTCTGTTTTTCATTGGCACAGAGTTATGTAAAAGAAAAAAAAAAAGAAAAAATCACATATTGCCAAACCAAATTTTAGATCTCAACCTACTTATAATCATCTGTAATAAATCACTGAGAAATATATGTGTGGAGTTTGTATATTTTTAATTTTCCTGCAACTGTCATTTTTGAATTATACCGGAAGCATTGAAAACAATAAAGCCTCAAAGTAGATTTTCTGCTGCGTCATCATCATTGAAATCAATCTGAACTTCCCAGTGTGATTGTCCTAGAACACTTTAAACATGCATGGATAAACACTAGGGGTGGAAATTGGCAGAGACAACCCAAATAGATATTATATCAATATTTAACTGCTGATTCAATATGTATTAGGATATTTTAAAATAGCTTTTGATGACGAGCAGTTCAGGTGTGCGATTAAAGTAAAGACGATGGCTGTAAAGGTACACGCATTCGCCATGTGTCACGTTCGGTACGGGGCGAGCAAGAAGGGTAGGCGAGAGAATCCGGGTTCAACAAAAACACGGGGGTTTAATAAAGAAAACAGACCAGGTACTCACAAACAGCAGACTTCAAGACTACGAGACTTCAATGACAGGACTGGGGAAGACAGACTGAGACACGGACTAAATACAAAACACAAGCTAGACCGAACGAGCAACAGGTGATTACAATCAGGTGAAAACAGGAGGTAACGAGGTGGGTGTGGCACACTATTAGGAGCGTTCGGAACAGGGCGTGACGCCATGCGTTTTAGGTGTGGTGAGCATCATGAAGCAGATGAATATATAGACATGGATAAAACCTGAATTCAACAAAGAAAACATGCTAATTGTGGCTATGAGTTGGCTATAGCTTGTGCCGGAGAAGCTCAAAGACCCTCCCACATAATTTAAATGGATAGTTTGGGAACATTTTGGTTTACCATTAAAGTGTTCCATCACTGAAAGAGAGAGATGTTGGTAAAGCCAAGGCTGCTCGCTCTGCTGTACTGAAACTGGGACATGTTGCTGGAAACACATCCCACACGTTAACTCGTTTGAGATTACATCACCCGAGTGGATGTATGACCCAGAGCCAGGCGGAAACAGCCTCTGCAAGTTAGTCTCCCCGTGGCATTTAAGGCGCTGTTGACTGGCCAAAAAAAAAAAACCCCAAAATACTGGCATAAGATTATTGTGGCGTTTATCACCACAGACATGTCATCATACTCGTTAGTAGAGAACACATGATTTCGATCCAGTTTTTTTTTTTGTAAATTTCTAAATAAATTTTTACGTATTTTTACCATGCTGATGACTCTCCTAGGTTTTGTCATTAAATCACGTCAGCAGACACAATGCCTTATGTTTGAGTTGAAACTTTTTCTATATTCTGTTTGCAGTTTTAATAAACAATTTCCAAACAAATTGTTTCGCTACTGTAGCAAAATTACACTGACTTGTTAAGTGAAGCACGTACCCACACTCATATTTGGGTGTCCATTTACTTTATAAAATCCAAAGTTTGCCCAAACATTTAAATCGAGATGGTACTGGAAAAGTTTTTGCACACGTTTGCTAGTTCATGATAAAGTCGGACTGTACGCAACTCCGTAAATAGAATTAACAATTGCGGCAAACATAATCAGGTCAAAAAATCATGATTTGTAATTCAATTTATTCCCCATTCCCCACCCCTATTAGACACACACAGCACACTCTATAAAAAAAAAACCTGAACATTAAAATAAAAACTTTTAATTTGTTCTAGTAGAGGAAAAAAAAACTTCTGGAAATCCTGGTTAAACTAACTGGTCACTGTTGCAGGATATGCTGACCAGATACATTCAATCATATGGTGTTTACTGTCAACCCATTCTTAAAAGTTACTGAGAGGAAAATTATGGCTAAATGCAAGTAATATTGTACAAATATGAGAATGAGCCTCTCTTTTTGCTTCTGAGAGTCATTCATACTGATAGACTCATGCAAAGACAGGCATTGCCCAGCTTAGGCAACTTTCATATGAGAAATGAAACTGAAATTTCAAGAGACAAAATGGACATTTTTACATTTGGGGGAAAAAAAGAAAGTATCCACCTATCTGCCAATCTAATCGTGCTTTTTTCATATTTTATGAAAGGGGTTGAAGAAGGCTAGTCTGTATCTATTTCACTGTTTCTGGACTTCCCCTTCTGTAAACCTCAGGGGCCCAAACCACCTCAGCTAACACTGCTTCATACAGTGGAGTAGTAAATCCATTCTGGTGATGCCCTGGATTGCTGAACTTCACCTAATCCTGAAGAGTAAGTGCAACATCCCTCTGAAGAGAAGTCATTGTAGCCTCTTGTATTAGGGGTGCTTTTCTGGTCAATGGTTGGGACTGAAGTCACACATAATAAGCACATTTCTGTTTGGGTCAGGATGTACGGCAGAAGCTGATTTCATGTGACTGTCTTAATTTCCTTTATGATAACTTTTTAAAGTGAACTACTATACTACCAGTAACAAGTGACCTTTTTGGTGAAGTTCAAGGGAGCACTTCCTGTCTCATCTCTCACAGTTGTACGAGTTACAACTAATTGTGTGTCATTCTCCCTCACACTTAAGTAAAACAAGTGTGTAGCTGTGCGCTTTTTTCACTTAAGCGTAATCTCCCATTGACTTAAGTCTGGGTTTCAAGTGCACTTAGGCTAGATACGCACGAAACAGAACTAATGGGGGTTTCACTTGTGCAGTATGTATGAATGACCCTTAAGCGTATTCTGCCACTGACTTTATTGCACTTAAGTGTATTTTTCACTTTGTGCTGTGCAGGGTTGCAGTATGTGCCTCTGCATAGCCAAACACAATATTGCAGTTTTCAGAAAGCTCAATGTAATAAAATGAACATGTATCATACATTTACAAATAAATGTTACGGTCCAAAATGCATTTGCAGAAATATCTTAGATAGGTGAATCAATTAGGCTAAATGAGTAAAAACGGAAGTAATGCATACATACACTTCATACATAGACTACTTCCACTAGGTCTGGGGTCCCCAATGGAACTACCTGACCAGGACACTTGTCTAATTGGTAACTATTCTACACATAATAGGGTAGATGTGTGGGTTTTTAGTGACAGTAACTAACAATTGATTTGGAATAATACATTGCAGCTCATGCTGTAGCATATAAACTTGTTCGGACTGTACAGTTGAATGCATTATTACTTTATAACCAATGCATTGTAAACTTTTAGTCCATGCTATTAATAATATTAACATTTACACCTTATCTATTGGTTTGTCATATTTGCTTGTTTACAGAATTGTTCTGAATGAAGTGGGGAAAAAAGACAGCTACATGGATTCAATACGGGTCATTCTCACAGGCTTATTACCGTAATATATCTTTGTTTTTTCTAAATTTTAAAATTAGTCTGACAAACTTCCATTAGTAATGGAGATTTTGCCTCTGGGGTGCTTAATCAATTGCAGAGTAAAACAACTGATAATAGAAAACAGTTAAAGAAATTAATGTACATATTATACTGGTTGATTGTCCGTTATGGCTTACTTGTGATATATTTGAAAGATTTAAAAACATGTAATCTTGATTTTTGTTATTTGATTTTAAGGCGGTAGTGCCTGTTTAGGGAAATGGGTTGAAGGATCGGTAAATCAGAGCTTCAAATTATGTAATTTTTGTACACCTAATAAGGTGATATCAGGTTCCCTGCAGAAAATTCAAGCATAATGTTTCACTGTAACATTTAACTTTCAGGTAATCTCATGTTGGTGTGAATGACCTAATAAATGCTTAGTAGGCTATTTTCATGCTTTTGATTTCAAAATGGTTTCTGCAGATTTCAGTTCGGTTCAAAATGCAAATGAAACGGTCCATGTTCCACGTTTTGCTTGTTACCGAAATTATTGAGGGCGTGACCTTATTTTCTTGCTTTAAGAATAATTTATACTTCTTGCATGGCTGCACCTTCTTTTTCGGGTTAATCATGGTGGCCGTGAACACACCGATCAGAGGAGAAGACGCGTAAGGGATAGTTTTTACTTCACGTGAAAGCAGGTGCACCATGCCACAGGACAGTCCTCGGCCCTGAATGTCCGTACTCCTAGTGCCAATGCACCAGTCAACCATGTACACGGGAACCAGATTTTGTGGGCAACACCATTTAAAATTTGAATTTGATTAAAAATTTATAGGAAAATGTGCCTACATAGTTTAAGTATGAGTGAATTAGAAAAATTATTAGGATGAAATATTTTGTATTTAGAAATTGGCCACGAAATGTATAACTGTAGTAGAACATTGGAACACAAACGCCTCTTAATTAACTCAACAAACTCAAACGTCAAACGGATCTGTTGAATTTTTTTCGACTTGTACCCCGAACCTAAATCTTTGAACTCAACCATTCCTCCTAAAACTTGTATGGGTTGAAATGCATTCAGCTCTACCAATACGAACCTCGAATGGATTGGTCGAGAAAAATCTAAGCCACGATCTCTATCTAAAACTCGAAGCACGACAAAAAAAATTGTCTAAAACTTATAACCGAGGTGCGTCTCTGATGGGCTGCTGGGATGCTGATGCCTATGAATCTCTGAGGCCCGCAGGACCTTGCGACCGAATTTGACGTGCGAAAGCTGCGTTCAGTGCGAGTTTTTTTGAGCTTTATATACGGAACATTTAGTGATACAGTAATCATGGCCCCTAAGAAAGTGAGCAGTGATAGCAGCAATCCAAAGAGAAAAATGGTGAGAGTAACTGTAGAACTTAAAAATGAAATTACAGAGAGTGTTGAAGGTGGCGCACGTGTGTCTGCTTTCGTGCCAGAGTATGGGATTGTCATTTGTATCGCATTTGTAAGTGTGCTTTTTCATTCATGCTTTTGTCAGTTAGGTAGGTAGAAAGGTTAAATAGAGATCATTTGGTCTGGAACAGATTAAATTAATTTAAATTATAAACTTGAAATTGAATTTCAAATTGACTTGGGGCTCGACCAAAACTCAACTTGACCAGCCTTCAGGAATGTATTAAGTTCATGTTCCTAGGTCCCACTGTATATTAATAGAACTGAACTGGCCGTAGAGATGGACTTAATCATAACCCATTGCAATACCTCATTTAAAATGCATTCAGTTGCAGTTTATTACACAATAAACATTTAAATGATTTACTGCATTAATGGAAAAGCAATGTGGTAAGATGAGAATGTACCAAATCATCAAATCAAATTTTTTTCTAGATGGAGAAATATAAATTCACTGATCTGCCATAACATTACAAACCACTGACAGGTGAAGTGAATAACATTGATCACCGCATTACAATGGCGCCTGGTAAAGGTGTCATTATATATTAGGCAAGTGATCAATTGGTTCTCAAAGTTGATGTGTTGGAAGGGGAAAAAAAGGGCAAGCATGTAGATCTGAGCAACTTTGACAAAAGTGATCCAATGAAGGCCAACCGGCTAACCGATGATGGGGTCATGGGCAACCACAGCTCATTGATGTCCCTGGGGAGCAAAGAGGTCATGGGCAACCACAGCTCATTGATGTCCCTGGGAAGCGAAGAGGTCATGGGCAACCACAGCTCATTGACATGCCTGGGGAGCAAAGAGGTCATGGGCAACCACAGCTCATTGATATGCCTGGGGAGCAAAAGCTAGCACCAGGATGCACTGTGGCAAGAAGGCAAGCCGGCAGAGTGTGATGATCTGGGCGATGTTCTACTGGGAAACCTTGGGTCCCGACAATAATGTGGATGTTACTCTGACACATAACACTTACCTAAACAATTTTGCAGACAGAGTATACCCCATCATGGCAATGGTATTCAACGATGGCAGTGGCTTTTCTTCAGCAGGATAATGTGCTCTGCAATCCTGCAAAAATTGTTCGGGAATGATTTTAAGGACATGGAAGATGAGTTCAAGGTGTTGACTTGATCTCCAAATTCCCCAGATCTGAATATAACCCAGCATCTGTGGGATGGTGCTGGACAAACAAGTCTGATCCATGGAGACCCCACCTCGCAACTTAGAGGACTTAGAGGATCCGCTGCTAACGTCTTGGTGCCAGATACCGCAGGACACCTTCAAAGGCCTTGTGGAGTCCATGACTCGACGGGTCAGAGCTGTTTTGGCGGCATGAAAGGGACCTACATGATATTAGACAGGTGGTTTTAGTGTTACGGCTGATCAGTGTGAACATTAGTGGTCAGCTGGCTAGTTACAAAAAGAAGGAAATGAACTGTTCCTATTTCCAAAATGATTAGCTAAAGCATTAGACCTGGTATTAAACTTAATAGAGACCCATTTTTAAGGTAGGTACTTGCCGCATTGGTCATAAATTTTCGTTTGTTCAACTACACATACAGATCTGATGGTGAAATGTAAACTGTATGAGGGGGGGCCCTTCCCACAGAGGGATCTTTTTTCAGGAACCGGAAACTTTTTCTGGAACCAGGGACTTCCGTCTTATTCCCATCGCAGAAACTTGGCCCTATCAGTAGTTCCTCAATGGCAGTTCTGGAATTTTTCATTGTAGTCCCTACTTCCAACTAAGTAGGTCTGTTGGACCACAAACTACTGGGGTGGGGCTTACAGTGATGTGTTGCCGATTTGGTTGTCCATAAGCACCAGCACTTTGTTTAAGTTGCGTAGAAATACTGGGACAAGATACTTTCTACTTAGAACCAGCGGAGCAATTAATTTATTTTGCAGTAAAGGTAAGAGCGCACATAATGGACAGATGATGATTTACAAGTGCTGCTGAGTGTTGCTGAGCATTAATTTGAAGGACAATATACAGAGGGAAGTTGAATCCTGCAAGGGAAGCTATAAACTTCACCTCAGGGTCTCATTGCATTTGGCTGAGCTGGGGATCAGCCACACCGCAGAGCAATGGCACAAAAAAAAGAAGCGAGACTATAATAAAATCAAAGATGTCAACAGTGAAATTGGGGCTGTTCATTGCGAATGAAATTATGTGTGTATATTTAATCTGCAAACTGTTTGCATCGTGGCTTATTTAGCATAAAGGTTACAGTTCCTGTTGTGTGTTGGGAAGGCAACACACAAAAGTGGCCAGGAACTGCAAAAATTTCTGGTCGAAACAGCTCAGGACCTTGGAACCAGAAAACATGCAGTTTGTTTGCTCATTCAGTTTGAATAAAAATGATGTTGCAAAGTTTGTGTTTGTAATAAGAGCTACTGTACTTCATGGTTTACTGTAGATAATTGAGCCTTGTAGGCTTGAATTCCAGGTGTTATGGACCTGCTGTAATTATTCATTATGCAATTAATGTATAATGACTCTACATTTCATAATGAAGTTTCTTATTCCAGAAATGACATGTAAAGGAATTTCTCCTACTTGTGTTTTATAATTTTATCTTATTCTGCAACACAGCAGAGTAACTTTTAGTTTTATGTTTAATGCTCTATATTTAACTTAAGTTGAAATTTATTTGCCTGACAGTCTGTAGTCTGTAGCTGGTCTTATTTCAGAACAAATGTGTTTATTTATTTAGCAGAAATTTTGAATCCAACGTGACATACATTTTGAGAAAGCCAGGTCAGACCGTCCCTGGAGCAGCTGAGGATTACAGGCCTTGCTCAGAAACCCGATGGGGAAGTCACTCTGCTGACCCTAGGAATTGAACCAGCAACCCTCCGAATCTAGACCATCTTTCATATTCTTTGAATATTCTTGTTTCTTTCTTTTCTTAGGACCATATTAAGAACCAAGATACGTAATGTAATTATTTATTGATTGTTTTGTTTTTTTAATATTGTTATATAATATTTATGCTTATTCTGCAAGCTTCGACATACAAAAACCATAGGGAATAAGACTTGAAAGCTATCTTCATCAAATTATAATTAAAGAAAAATGTACTTAAGTATTTAGGTGTTCTATTGTAGTGACCCTTTCAGTATAGTGCTGGTTTATTTCATATGATGTTCATATGAGTAACCTATCCCAGTTTTATTTTCAAGAAATCTCCCGCATGCAGGCTGTTAGGGACAGCTAAATTAATTGTACATGTATAGTGAAAAGTAGCAGATCTGAACAACTCAAACATTTCAAAATCATGCAAGTTATGCTCTGGTTTTGGAAGGCAAAAGTCTTGTATTGTGAGAGATAAAAAAAGACTGGTTAATGAGGTCTTGGTTTTGGTTGGTGTATAAGTATTTGTCGGTAACCTTGATTCACAGCATTTATGCTTGTCTACATCCCTGCTTCTCACTTTCAGAATTATGTGGAAGGCGCTCAGTACCCCCACATGACAAACCGGGACCAGAGCTCACTTGACACTATCTCCCCTCCTTATGTCAATTCCCGACTAACAGGTAATTCCTCTTCGTTATTCTCATTTAGTGCCTCTATGTTGCCTGGTTGTCACTTTTTCCAAAAAAAAAAAAAATAATAATTCTATGAAATTCCTCTTGTGAGGGCTTCTGGATGTTGGAAGTGGATGATTCACTGATGATTTGAGTTGTTGTTCCATTTATTTCCCTTTATATATTGCTTGTGATTTTGCATTTTATCAAGATGAAATTGATTATCTTGGTATTCCCCGGAGGTTTGGGGAGGGGGGGGGGGTGGGGTGCTGTGGCTTTATGCCTCCTTGGTTGTGAGTTTCAACCTAAGCTGAACGTGTCTGCAGTTTGCACTTTGGCTCCCGTGGTCGCAGATGCTTCCTTTGGGTACCCAGGTCTGCAGGCATGTGCTGCAGTAATATGAGGCTGATGACTTGGTGTTTGTGAGTCACCTGTAGCGTGTGTGTGTGTGTGTGTGTGTGTGTGTGTGTGTGTGTGTGTGTGTGTGTGTTTGCCCTGCAAGGCGTAGTGCCTTAATGTGGGTGTCTTCCGCCTTTGTGTTCTGTCTTTTCCGTGTGGTTTGGGCCCCAAACTCACCGTGACCCTTTACTGAATAAGGAGGTATGAAAAATGGAGGGATTCATTGTCTTATGCATGAAATCGGTGTTTTGCTGACATTTACAATAAAACAAATAGTAATGTTTATCATAAAAATATTGTGGAAAGTAATTGTTCTTAAAAATGATCAAATATCAGTGGGATTTAAATTAATTATTTCAAAGAAATCCAAGAACCAAATGCCTAGTTGTCATAAGGGATATTTCTGTAATATATCAGAAGAGTACCCCTCACTTTTGATTGCTCTATTTCACCATTGTAATACCTTGTTTTAGGGAAGTCCTCAACAAGCTGAAAAAGTATTGTAACAGAAGATGGTGTTAGATCTATTGAAATTATCATAATTTGGCTGTAATTTAAGCCTTTGCCTTGGCAGTACCTTGATAATTCAGCATGATTTCAATTATAAACTGTACTGATTTTCAACATCACATTCGTTTAGAGTGTCCAGGCAACCTTTTGATTTCTTTTCTTGGGAACATAAGAACTCATAGCCTACTGCCTAATGGCCACAAAGATTTTGCCTTTGGTTCTGCCACTCGTGTTTGCAACAAAATGTTTATTGACAAAAAAAGCCAAAAAAATACACACCAGCTGATCACTGCCTATACCCCAACGTACTGAGCAGCACAATGAAATACTGGAAGCAGAATACCAAGGATGCATTTCTGGGAAATGTATGAAGACTGGGAGTTTACTTCTGCTGCTTATGTAAATAGGTATGTCTGCAACGGTATTTCGGGAAACATTCGGCGCAAGGCAAGTAATGCCTTAGGCAGAGTTTCAGCATTTTGTGGGCCATTTATGTTCTTAATCCTAAGGGCAATTCAGTCACCAAATCACCTAAATAATTTCTTTTACCTGTAACAGCAAGACTGCGGCACGTGTGACACGCAGCTGAAATTTCTGAGTAGGTCAAATGGAAACTTTTCGGAACATCGCCAAGAATAAAATAACAGAAAAATTACAGATGTTCTTCTGTAGTAGTTTCCAGTTGTTCTCTTATATATAATGATATATAATTTTCCTTCATATTATATGAAATAATAAAATTGGGTTTTGAAATATTGTGTATTTAATCGTTGTGATTTCAAAACACTGCAGAATGTTGTGCTACCCATGGTACTCGCCACTCAACCCTTAGTAACGACTCTAAACTACATATAAAAGTGTATCGTTTCACTGCTTGTATTTTGTGTTTCTCGCAATTGATCCGCCCTCTGCTGGTCTGGTGGAATAATGACCATGTCCTGGACCCTAACGGCGTGCAGAATAGTGGAGTATGAACCAGGGTTCGTAGACCAGCATTAGCGTTACCGGGCGATGGGGGTTTCTGGATGCCTTCTGATTTAAGCAAAGCTCATGAGTGTCACCGCTATGACCCGTAGCCCTAGTTGTAATGCCTGTTATGATTGCGGAGTCTCTTCGAAATTCACCAAGTAAATAGATGCAGTCATGTGAGAGGTGTGATGTTTCTATGACGGCCCATCGTACGGCTGCGCTCTTCCGTTCTTTTCACTTCATAGTAGTGTGCGTAGTGTAATATTGATCTTAAGACTATGTTCTCTTCATCAAAACAAAGCTTATGTGTGGCATTTCACACCCGTCACAATAAAGCAAGTATCATATGGCGAAGCTTTGTTTGTGGATTCTTAAAAAAAAACAAAAAAAAAATCATTAACAGTGCATTTAATTAACGGGATTTTCATTAGGGTGTTTCAAAGGGTCCCATTTTCAAAGCTGATTGACATGGCATGCAGCAGACATGATTGCTCTATGGATAATACTATTCAGAAAGATTTCACATATAAAAATTCATTAAAAATCACTTCTGTGATTGTATCATGTTGTATCATTATGCATTAAATGCAGCTGTATGGATCCCATGCGCACGCAGCATTTGTCCTGTTTCCGTCCAGTATAGCAATCAATACATAATTTCTTATGTGAGCTGGTGGCAAAATTTAAGGAGTACGTGGAATGGCCCTTGAGCCCTTGAGTTTGGGAATTACAATGGGGATCCTTAAAGCCACCAAACAAAAGCCGTGTGTGTGTGTGCTCACTAAAATACAAAAAGCTTAGTGATTTATGCCAAACAAAATTAATCGAATAATGAAAATACTAATACCAGTGGCCAATAATGTAATTATATGCATTTTCAATAAGAAATAACAAAACATTAATAAATGGATATCACTAACATCATTTGTGGGTCTTATCAGTTTGACTGGAATTGCCTACTAACTGTTTCAACCGAACTTGGTTTTTAACTTCAACTAGTGTTGCCAAACTTGCTAAGCTGCCGATTGCCGAGAGTCAGGAGTAGTGAGCCACATCTACCATGCAGCCAGGCATGCACACAGCAGAAATGCAGCAGGTTACTCTATGCGGAGGGGCACCATGCGGCTGGGCATGCACACAGCAGAAATGCAGCAGGTTACTCTATGCGGAGGGGCACCATGCGGCTGGGCATGCACACAGCTGAAATACAACAGATTGCGGTATGCGGAGGGGCCCTAAAGGCAACGTGGCTACAGTCAGTCTGTGAAAAGCAAATGTACTGTAAGTGAATTTGAAAAGGTTGCAGTAACTTGCCAAATATTTTTATATGCTTAGAATCTAAGAGTTTGTCGTGTGCGATGCATGAATGTACAAAAAGTTTGATTCTTTTACATGTGGAATCTGATTTGTCTGATTCCCTGAAAAGAACGATTTGTTCATGAATCGGACATTAGAATTTAGTGATCAGTGGTCATTGTCAACACACCACAGCAAAGCACACAGTGCGCAACAATGAAATGTGTCCTCTGCATTTGACCCATATGTGACTTTTGTGACATAGCAGGGGGCAGCTAATTTAGCGCCCTGAGCGCAGTGCTTGGAGACGGTACCTTGCTTGGGGTACCTCAGTGGTGTCTTGCTGGTGGGGGATTCGAACCTGCAATCTTTCCATTACAAGTGTGCTTCCCTAACCATCAAGCCACCACTGCCTTGACATCACTATCGTTCACTTGGATGGCTGTTTTTGCATGCGAGTAGTGTTTCTTGCTACGACCAAATCAGACTGTAGTTCATGTAGTGCTTTTCTCTCTGAAAATTTGGCAGATACAAATGTGATTCTGTGTTTTGTTGGACTTGGATACTCATGCATCAAATGTGTTGCAACAAATTTGCGGTGTGGTATGCTATAGCTGTATTGTAGGAGGACTGACTGTACGATGTATAGACAAAAGTACTGGGAGACATAGCTATGACGTCCTATTGTAAATCCATACGCATCACTATGCAGTTGATTCCCCGCCCCACCCCCCCCTTCTTGCACCTATAACAGCTGCCACTCTTCTGGGAAGGCTTTTCAGAAGTTTATGGAGTGTGACTGTGGGAATTTTTGCCCATTCATCCAGTAGAACATATGTGAGGTCAGACACTGATGTTGGACGTGAAGGCCTGGCTCACAGTCCCCGTCTCTAGTTCATCCCGAAGGTGTTTGCTGGGGTCGAGGTCAGGGCTCTGTGTGGGCCAGTCAAGTTTTTCCACACAAAACTCACCCAACCGTGTCTTTATGGATCTCGCTTTGTGCACTGGGGCACAGTCATGCTGGAACTGAAAAGGGCCTCTTCCCCAAACTGTTCCCGTAAAGCTGGAAGCATAGGATAGTTCGCAGTTTATTGGCATGCTGAAGCATGAGTTGTTCCCTTCACTGGAACTGAGGGACCTACCCCAACCCCTGAAAAACACCCCCATTCCATAACCCCTCCTCCACCAAACTTTACAGTTGGCACAATGCAGTCAGACAGGTAACATTGTCCTGGCATTGACCAAACTCAGACTCGTCCATCAGACTGCCAGACAAAGTAGCGAGATTTGTCACTCCACCGAACATGTTTCCTCTGCTCCAGAGTCCAGTGGCGGCGTTCTTTACACCACTCCATCTGACGCTTCGCATTGCGCTTAGTGATGTGAGGCTTGCGTGCAGCTGCTCGACCATGGAAACTCGTTCCATGAAGCTCCCACCGTACAGTTTTTGTGCTGGGGTTGATGCCAGTGGAAGCTTGGCACTCTGCAGTTGCTGAGCAAACGGAGCGTTAGCAACATTTCTGCAGTCAGGGACTCTGCTCTGTTACTTTACGTGATCTGCCGGGATCTTCTGTTGTTCCTTATGCTAACACTTTGCAATAATACCGCTTACAGTCGACCATGGAGTATCTAGCGGGGAAGAAATTTCACAAACGGACTTCTTGCAAAGGTGGCATCCTGTGATGCTTTAATTCACTAAACTCTTCACAGTGACCCATTTTTTCGCAAATGTTTGTAAACCTGACCTCATGCCTAGATGCTTGACTTTGTACACCCATGGCAATGGTACTGAATGACACACCTGAATTAAATTATTGAGAGATGAGTCCCAGTACCTTAGTCTACATAGTGTATCTATAATTTTTTTTTCTTCCACCACTTATTTCTATATCTCATAATGTATATTAAAGCTATTAAAATATTATATTAATGTATATTAAAGCTGTTAAGGATATCATTATACAAATGAGTGGTTCTGTATGTTAGATTTTAAAGGATTGCAGTTTTCATCATAATTGTATGTAGGTTCCCAAGGAATGATGTGTGGAGGAGTAGTTCTAGTTCTGTAAATTCTGGTAAAGGGTTGTCATAAAGTGTAATATGCACAAACAACTTGGCAGTTAAAGCACCGTGTGAAATTTGATCTTTTATAATGGAAATTGTACAGATAGTGTATGAAAATCAAGATGTGAACTATAAAGAAATTACGTTCACTGGTAACTTATTGTGTCATAAAGCTAATTGTAACAACATACATTTAGACTGGTTTACGGTATATTACGGAATCCCCCGAAATGTCATGGGATTCAGAGTTTATTGACGCGTCCTAGTGTGTGCTACGTTTTATGAAATGGACAGCCATTTTGGATCATTTTCTTTGGGGAGTCTAACCAAATATTTTATTATATAGTATAGGATATTGTAACTGATATATTTTTGCAAGTTTGGTGAGTTTTGATATTCTCTCTGTGTGTCCAGTACATTGATTGGTTTATTTAATTACATTTTTAATTAGAATCTCTAAAGTAAATGGGAGGATATACTCAGGGGGGATGCTTATACGAAATTGGCCCTTTTCAAGTAAGGTCATGTTCTGACTAAACTTTGTTGTGATACATGTGTGAAAATTTGGTAGTGGAAGTGCAAAAAGGGTGTAAATTGTGGAATACTGTAAGTGCAAATTGCTGCAAGTCAGGCTGGTCCAAGTACTGAACTGGTGGCATTCATTATTCTTGTGAGTCATTCACAATGTCCGCCTTACCTACGCTACTCATTCTGTATTATGCATCCCTATTAATTCTTAATTGTATCTTCTAGTTGTTAGTAAGCAGTCACTGCCATAATCTAACCATAGTCTCGCTAACCCATGTATTACATATTGTCCTGTTGGAAAGTATGATCTCAAATGAGGAATAAGGGAAAGATGAAAAAAAAAAAGATATAACCAGATGTAGAACTTTTTGGATTTTGGTGACACACGTAAGAGATAAAACTTCATTGAACTCCGAGAGAGTTATGTCTGGCCACAAAACGGCAAAATGCATAACGGACATAGTGCAAAACAAAGGCAAACTGCAGAAGCAGTGCGCAGTGCAGACAAAAATAAATGGCGCAAACATTTTTTTTAAAAGGACACTGTACAAACAACCAGAATATCCTGAAAAGGAATACTGAGGAGTATCATAATCATAATAAGATCAGCGGGCGGATTTGTGTCATCTCTCAGAAGCCGGGAGATTAATCCAGAGGCGACATGTGTATGCTGGGGATGACATTTAAAGTGGATTTACATCGCTGCTCCTGGTGTCCCTGAAGGCCGCGACTAGACCGTGCCTCTTTCATACGGGCGAACATCTATTTCTGTATTTGCATCAGGGTTGTGGCTGCTCAGTTACTTGTAATTGCTTGGCCTTACAGATGATTTCATTCACCATTTCCAATTCATCGTGGGCTAGTGTCTTGCCTGTAGCGGGAAGCAGCTTCACAGTGTAGTAAAGTATATTTTGAAGTAACAGACTGTAGTACCGACATTGGGGTTGGCACCACGTCCTGGGTTGTACCCTGCCCTGCACTCAAACCCTCCCGGACAGGCTCCAGATCTTCTCAGGTCAAGCGGGAATAGAAGACAAATGGACGCCTGGATAATACTGTATTGCAAGGAATGCACATTGAGTCATGGTAGTGAATGTTGTGGTATTGTGCTGTAGTTGTCTTCAGAAGGTTTTTAGCGTTTGTGCAGTGTCACGGTTATAAGACGGGTGAGCGCAGAAACTGTTGTGATGGTCTTGTAATGGCAAAGGAGTCACCTGACACAACCAAGCAGGTGCAACGTCGCAAATAATTCCTTTGTCGTCCGAATTAACCCCTGTAATGTACATGTAAGCAAGTTTAGTCCCGTGGGTCCACTTAAACGCTGATTTTTGTCTCGTGTCTTCGGTAAGCATTTTTAGGTTGTATTTTCATATGCTGAATTAATGGAGCTCTTTGTAGGAATGAAATATTTTGTGTATATATTTTGATTTTGCTATGAACTAGAACTGGCTGTTATAAACAATATATCAACTTATATACAATTGAAACGATAAAATTAGAAACTTCAAAAACGGTCAATAAGGAAAATTGCTTGGCAGCACACATCAGCCTATGATGTCACAGAAACCAACTCATTTCACCCAGTCATATGGTGGTCTTTTAGGGACAGACTTCCTATGCACAAAAAATGCACAGCACGGTTGGTTGAGTTAACGGAGCACATCACATGCTACTGTTTTATTAATACATGAGTCGTCTTTTTTAAAATATTGTGCATAAACAAAGTAAAAAGATGTTTATGGTGTGGCTGTACCTTTAAAGCAATTTAAGGTACAACGTAACAACCTGGCGCTGTGTATTGTAAACTCGGCCGAAAACTTGGAGTATGGTCTGGCTGCAGATCCACCGTGAGGCAGATCCACTGTGAGGCAGATCGGAAGTCCACTCTGGTGCTAGTAGCATTTTTTGTTCATTCAATATCACAGATTTTTTTGGTATCTCCTGTCTTTTGTAGGGATGATGTGCACTTTTAAAAACCATTTTTACATGATTGGTTAAAGGAACTTTATGCTACTGCTTTATACGGTTTGTTTAACTTGGTTTTCTCTGAGTTGATAATAAATCTTAATGAAAAGGGTTAAGATGAACAATGTCTATATTTTTCATCACTATTAGTTCCATGTTGTTGACACAGAATTCTTAGAGCTATTGGGATTACTGGTTTACTGTTGATCGTTTGTGATCACAGTGTTCATGTGCATTTATTACTTGTACCACTTGTAATGTATCAACAGTCACACGCTTGTATCCAGTAAGCTTAAACACAGCCTTATAGCATACCTTAAATTCATTGCAACTGTATAATCATAATAATTTTCCCCGTCATATTTATGTGATTTTGGATGAAACCATCTTCCTTTTCAATGAATGTAATTTATATTTATGCAAATTTCAGTTGTTAAATAAATGTCAGACTCACTGTAGGTAACAAAGTGGAGTCAGTTTGCAATCCCAGACAAACCAATGAAAGGTTATAATTGCAGAGTTCACCATGTGACGACTACAGAGTTATGACCACTAACAACGTTTCTATAACTAATTATATGTGTGTGTTATACATGTTACATGTGAATTTAGTGGTCGATGTGGTTGCAACTGGAATAGGCATTTAGTTGACCACATATTCTGCTCCATTTTTAGAATGGTTGCTGCAAACATTATATACTTACCATGACAGAGACTTAAATGCATAAAAGACCTTTGCTGGGAAAATATCTGTTCCTGAAATACGTTACAGAGTAAACTGCGTTTCTTTTACTCCTATTTAATATTATTAAGTGCATGCATTACAAGGAAATGAACAAACATTTATTTCTAATAATTTATGCAGCACTGTAAAAACGCAATGATAAAATATAAACATAAAACAACTGTAGTACAGAAAAATCAGAGAAGACTATTGGACTAAATGTCCCTGGAAACGTCATGGAGGGTGGTAACCTGGAGGCCAAGGACCCTAACCCTAAGGAGTGAAACTAAACCATGTTTTACTTCACCCATTTTCAAAAGAATGTTCTGGTCAATATCTTTCTGCTCATGGAAAAGCAACACACCACCGTTTTACATTCTGCCTTTGTGATTCTGTATGAATGTGCTCTCATATAACATGCACAATGCATTTTAGCTTTTGTGGGAAGATGGTCCACTGATGGTCCCACCCTCACCGCTTCTGTAAAACCATGTACCCATAGTAATAACCTGCAAGTCTGCAGTCATGGCTGCAACCATTTTTTAAATGAATTTTTATGAGGAAATTGGATAAATGAATTCATTTTCAATGTATAAGCATTTACATTAATTTGACAGACTTTTATGCAAAGCAAATTTTGAATATGATGCATTCCTCCTAAACATTCAGTTGCTCTGCATCGAGGTCAAATCATAGACATTGCATAAAATAAAATAGGTACCAATTAATGATACATGTTCATTATAGCTAATTAAATAAACACTGTTATAAGAACATCTTATCTTCCTCATTCACCAGAATTTAGAAAAATTCAGGAAAATCAGATAATGTCAATATAATTACATAATCCAAATAATGAAATTCAATGTTTCAAATGTATGACGACTTGTCTCTGGGCTTGTGTTAACGTTGCTGGTTTGAACATCATTACTGGGCATACTGTAATGGGGAATGAGAATTTGTTTAACAGGTAGCACATTTTTCATAACTGAACCAGAGCGTTTCTTTTCCAAATCGATCTGTGCATGTGTTGTTCAAAATGAAATACAATACACCGTAAAAGCAATTGAGTACACATTTGTGCTCCTTTGAATGAAGCTTTATTGAATACAAAATACAGCAAACAGTCAGCTATTCAATTCAGGCTTGAGTAACTTAGACTTACTGTATATGTGTGTATAAGTGGTATAACACTATTCAATAGATCAGAGCAATCAACATGTGACAATGAGTTAACCTATTAACCAAAAGCAGTAATAACCTGAGCACAAAGTGTGTTTCATAGCAGCCAAATAATATAAAAAAACTATTCCTATACGTCTAAACATGGTGAACAAAAACCATCCCTCTTCTAAAAGTAGCGAACAAAAAGTTCCTATCCTTTTTGAAGAACTTTTAATTAAGTACACTTACACAATTAACACCAAATTATACTTACCATTTCACTTTACTTCTTTGATGTCTTGCGGCATTATCAC
Source organism: Brevimyrus niger (assembly GCA_015164015.2). Taxonomy (NCBI): domain Eukaryota; kingdom Metazoa; phylum Chordata; class Actinopteri; order Osteoglossiformes; family Mormyridae; genus Brevimyrus; species Brevimyrus niger. The sequence goes on from JAABNY020000119.1 coordinate 25,360,303, forward strand.
TGAAGTCGTGATTTAACAATGGATATGTGTCACTACCACAGTTTCACCAATACCATTGTGTTTTCCTGGTCATCCTGGGGACATCCAGTCTGTCAGTGTATCTGCATCACTTCCACCAATACAGTAGTGGATTTCTGGCCTGTTTTCACGTCTACTGAATATTTTAGTTTTAGAATGTAAAAGGAAAGATTCACTGTTTCTATTTTTATTGTATATTTTTACCTATGTTTGTCATATAATTTAATGTGTAGCTTTAGTAGCATTTTATTAGTTGAATGACTTAAAGTTTGACTTTTCAAGGTTAAACTATGAGAATGAAATTCGTTCTATGTTACTATAAAACATAATTGTCTCATATCTTAAATTTTTTTTTTTTAATTATTTCAAATGATATTTGTGTGGCGTCGCTAAATTGCCCATAGGTGTGCATGTGTGAGTGAGTGGTGTGTGAGTGTGCCCTGCGATAGGCTGGCCCCCTGTCCAGGGTTGTTCCCTGCCTCGTGCCCATTGCTTCCGGGATAGGCTCCGGACCCCCCGCAACCCAGTAGGATAAGCGGTTTGGAAAATGGATGGATGGATATTTGTGTGGCTTATAGTTACTAGTGTTAGGAGGTGATTTCAGGATTTTTTTTAAATGGAGTGGCTTGGGGGACCAAGCACTGGGTTGGGGGGGGTGCATGGGAAATCAGAAATTTCTGTCATTAATACAGTGTTGAAAATGGGCTTAGAAACCATTGAACATGATAGATATTATTATTTACTTACAGTGTATGTTGGTCATAGAACATTATTGAAGTCCTCCGATGTACAATGTTTTGATTCTTTTTTTATTATAACAATGACTACTCAAATATTTTAAAATCATGACCCATCCCTAATGGGTAGGACAACTAAATAGTAGCAGAACTAAATAAAAAAATTATATAGGCATTAATTACTCATTTAACTTGTTTTATTTTTAATGTGTGCCCTTTGTGTGTGTGTGCGGGTGTGTGAGCGCGTGTGTGTGTACGCGTGTGTGTGTGTGTACGCGTATGTGTGTGTGCGTGCGTGTGTTCTTTCTGCACTCCATGTTCTGTGCCTTTTCTGCGTTCCACAAAATAAGTGTGTATGTGTATGTACCATGTAGTATATCTCTTTTTGGGAGGGGCAGTCATATTTCCAGGGCGGGCTGTCACCCCATACCTCCCCTTTAGATGTGCCCCTACCTAAAAACAACTACACGGACATGTTTGCGTTACATTTATTATAAATACATAATGAGTGGAGGTGGAACATGAATGTCGGCGTAAGAGCCGTCACGATTATGTGATTAAACTCAATTACTTGATTTTTTTTTTTTACATTTTTAATTTGCCTTCTCGAATTACTTGGCAGTACGGGGAAGGGAGACCAAGCATAATTAAAAGAGAGCAAAAGCCTCAGTTGCATGGGAACACTTCACGTTAAAAGAAAATGCAGTCGTCACAGAACTTAAATATCACAGTAACACAGCATATTAAAAGAAGCCATCAGCGAACTTACCCAAGTATAAAAGGTTATCTGTAGATAACTATTAACTATGTGCCCTTGAGCCTCTCGGAGTGACCTAGCCTTTGACATCACTTTGACTTAAATTATTGGGGTACAGTAAAACAATAGCTAGTCCCAACGTGTAGCTACACCAGCTTACAGTGCACAATAGCCATAGAATATTAATTAACAGCTATCTGAGTAACAGGGGTGGCAGCCAGAGTGGAGATGCTCAGACCTCTTTCTCCTTCAGCTCCTTGGCAAGGATACCTAGATATAATCCTTGTAGCATATCCTGGGTCTGCCCTGCAGTCTCCTCCCAGTCCCTAAGGAGATGTCCAGGAGGTATCCTAAAAAGATGCCTGAATCACCTCAGCTGGCTCCTTTCAATGCAAAGGAGCAGCAATTCTAATTCAGAACTGCTCATGAATATCCATGCTCCCTCACCCTTTTGTGGCTAGCCTTTAAGAATGAGCCCAAACACTCTGTGAAGGAAGCTCGTTGCCACTGCTTGAGTCCAGGATCTTATTCTTTTTGGTCACCACCCAGAACTTGTCACCGTAGGTGAGGATCGGAATGTAGATCGACCAATAAATCGACAGCTTTATCTTTCGGCTCAGCTCTCTCTTCACCAGAACAGACAGTACAGTGTCTGTATAACTGCTGATGCCCCACCGATCCACCTGCCATTTTCTTGCTCCATTCATTCCTCATTTTTGAACAAGACCCAAAGGTACTTAAACTGCTCCGCTCCAGGTCCCCAATTTGGAGAGGGCAATCCACTGTTTTCCAGTTGAGAGTCGCGGGCTCAGATTTGGACGTGCTGCTTCTCATCCCGCTTACTTCATGCTCGACTGCAAATCACCCCAGTGCACACTGGAGGTCACAGCCTGATGAAGCCAAAAGGACCACATCATCTACAAAAAAGCAGAGATGCAATTCTGAGGTCACCACACTGGACGCCCTCCATCCCTTGGCTGCACCTAGAAAAAGTTATGAACAGAAATGGTTAGAAAGGGCAGTCCTGGCATCCACCAGAAATGAGTCTGACTTACTGCCGGAAATAGGAATATAGCCTTGGTTACACTGGGATCTAATTGGTCATAGCCAGGGGCCCGGCACCCCAAGCTCCTGAAGCATATCCTCCGGTCTCCTTTCCTAAAAAGTGGAACCACCCTCCCGGTCTGCCAATCCAGAGTCACTGTCCCAACCTCCGTGCAATGTTGAAGAGGTATGTCAGCCAAGACAGACCAACAACATCAAGAGCCTCCCGGATTTCAGGACGAATCTCATTCACACTCGTGGCCTTGCCACTGAAGAGCTGTTGACTACCTCAGTGATCTCTGCCCTAATGATGGGCATGTTCTTCTCCGAGTCCTTCGAGACTAATTCCAGGAAAGTGTGTCGGTGAGATTCAGGATATCCTCAAAGTACTCCTTCCCACACCCGACTGCATCCCCAGTTAATGTCAACAGCCATCCATTCCTGCTGTAAACAGCATTGGTGAAGCCCTGCCTCCCCCTCCCCCTTCCCCAAAGTTGTCTATCTTCCAGAATCTCTTTGAGACTGACTGAAGGTCCTTTTCCATGGCCTCCCCGAGCTCCTCCCACACCCGAGTTTCTGCTTCTGCTACTGCCAAAGCCGCATTATGCTTTGCCTGCTGATGGCTGCCAGCTGGTTCTGGAATTCCACAAGCTAACCAAGCCTCAGAAGGCCCCCTTCTTCAGCTTGATGGCTCCCTTTACCACTGGTGTCCAACACTGGGTTTAGGGTTGCCATCCTGGTAGGGCACCAGCAACGTTAGGGGCACAGTTCTGCACAGCTAACCCAGCTGTGGAGGCATGGAACATTACCCATTTGGACTCGGTGTCTCCAGCCTCCCTCCGAGAAGTTCTGCCCAAGGTGTGACTGAAAATCTCTCTGACAGGAACCTGTACCAGTCACCCCCAGCACATCTACACTATACGTTTGGCTGTACCAGGACTCCCTGACACTTCCCTCCACCGTCTGATCCAACTCACCACCAGGTGGTGATCAGTCAACAGTTCAGCTCCTCTCTCCACCAGAACGTCCATGACATACGGTTACAGACCCGATGATACAATTAGAAAATCGATCGTCGAGTTGCAGCTGAGGATGCTCCATTGCTATTTGCACTTATGAATACCCTTAATGACTGAACATAGTGTTCATTATGGACAAACTGATTAGCACAAAAGTAAGCACTGTTCCAGTTAAGATCGGCAGGCCATTCCTTCCAATCAAACCCTTGCAAATTGGACACATTATTGTTAATGTTCCCTTCAAGCACCCCATCCAAGGACTCCAAAAAGGCCAGACACTGTGATCTGGTGTTTGGTGCTTAAACCACTTTGACTCTGAGGTGACCCTCTCCTTCACCAAGTGAACCCAAAATACAAATACCAAACTATGGTACTGTGAGTCTCTGGTTCCTTGTAGTTGTGCTCTATAAGGAGTATATGAATCACCCTTAGTCCGGTTCCTCACCTATATGTAGTGCTCGTAGATAGTCTTGGGGAACTTCCGTAATTCAGTAAAAATATTGCAAATTTATTGTTTACAAAAAAATATCTATCATGTTAAAAAAACAGTAGTTTTAATTAATTACATCATTCATTTTGAGTAGTAATAAATTGAAGCCCAAATTACAGTTCTAAAATAGTTCTGAATTCATTGACAAACAGTCTCATTGGGTGCTTTTAATTAGTAACATCTTTACAATAAAACACCAAATATATTTCTGCTTAGTATCCCGAGTAGCCAGTGACCTACAATTGCAATTAATAGCAAAACACAAATTATCACACTTAATAAAGAAAAAAGTATCAATATCCATAAATAAAGTATCATATATACGTGGAAGATATGTGCAGATATGTTAAACAATGCTTGTCAATGGACTTTTGTTGTGAAACCAATAATTTTGCTACATTTTTACAGGATTAAGCAATATATGTATAATGGTTATTAATTGCTATTATATGGTTATTATGTACCATATTATGTAAACTGATATGGTGCACAAGCCCCGCCACCATGGGAAAGTTCATTTATTGTGGTAAAGCATGACATTAATTTCAAAGTCATGACACATTATTTCATTCAACATATTAATGTTCAGTATATTGATACCAAAATGGGAGAATATTATGAGCAATTATAGAGACCTATAATATTCCTTCCTGGTTGTAAATAATGTGAGATTTAGGTCATGACGTTCCACAGAATACCACAGTGGTTCCCAAAGTAGGGGTCGCGAGACATTGAGGGGGGGGTCGCGAGATGATTTCCAAGAAATATATATTTTTTTTTTAACTATTAGAAATAACATTTTATCAACATTTTAACATTTTATATTAACATTTTATCC
>JAABNY020000119.1:25370205-25381383 GCA_015164015.2 Brevimyrus niger
ATACGTTAATAATAATAATGTAATTAAATGTACAAACCTTGACTGAATGAAGTATGCCATGGTGCAGTTATGTTTTATTTGGCTTCCTCGTGAAGTAACGAAGGATGATGTATTTACGAGTGAGATGTTTCATCACTGCCGCATCTTGAACGCTCGGATTCTACCTGTATTTCGTTTGCATCTGCGCGTTTTCCCCGCGTGCATTTTTACGTAAAGAGGTGTTTGCCATTGTAAGCTCACGCTGGTTTAAAAGGCAGTGTTGTGGACAGCGGCGCAAGTTATTGTGAGACAGAAATGTAGTTGTCTTTGGTATGATGCTGGAACACACTCTCCCTATATAGTTTTGGCAGAAGAGTGAGGCACCCCGTGGGCATTGCCAAGGCTCTGCTGCCCTCATTGCAGCATGGCAGGCGGGCAGACTCCTTTGTTGCCGATCCAGTGTGTCTCACAGGAAGGAGATAAATTGGTATAATTAACAATAGGAAAAAAGGATTGCAATATTCATTTTGGCCTAAATTCCAACCTTTATTGTGCCTTAGTTTGAAAAGGACAGACACTGCCGCTGAGGAGGTGCATTAGGAGGAGCCTCGGATCGCTTGCTCTGCTAGCGCCTTACAAAATTGAAGTGACATAGGGGAAAATATTGCTGGAGCTCGGTTAAGGCCATTGCGGTATTTACTTTTGTGTCGTGTTTACATTTGCCGAGGCTTCCTGTGCCCGGGCGTCTCTCGCTTTCCTTGATCCCGAGCCCCCTTACCTTGCTCAGCTGGCAGTAAGAAAGATGTGGCTAAGGCCTCCCTAAGACCCGAGCTGATTGGCCCGTCTCCAGGGCTGCTACTTTTAATAACAAGCATCTTTGAAGAGTCGTTAGGAGTAACGATGCGTTTACCGCTGTGGCATTTACTCCTCTGCCAACTTTCTGTCTTAATCCAAGGGGCATTTTAAATGAGGGTGGGCGGGAACTGGGGGGGGGATCTCCGCGTCTCGCCTCTGTGTATTAAAGTCCGTTTTTCTGCCAATAAGAGCCTCTTCAAATCAATGTTTTAAACCTTTTCTAATAGGGTTGGGGGATTTGTGTGTGAGCGAATTCCTGAAAGACAAACAATTTTGGTGCTTGCAGAACTCTATTAATATTCCACTAGAGGATAAACATTTTTAAAAATTAATTTTTGTATTGCTCTTGAGTTAAAAAAAAGTAAGTGTTTGTGTGTGTATATATATATATATATATATGTGTGTGTGTGTGTGTGTGTGTGTGTGTGTAAAGCTATACAGATTTTCACAATGGAGCCCTGTGTTATAAAATTCATTGACATATGTCTGAATGTGTTGACTATCTTCTCCTAAGCTTCAGTGGTTTGTGGTTTTCTATCTTTGTGTGTCAGACCGATGATGTACTTCTCTTTCTGATTCTGACACTTCTCAAGAGCGTTTGAGTTTCCGAATGCAGCAGTGATGAATATTCAAGGGAAAAGCCCCACCTTTGTAGTGCATCACTGCACCATCTACAAGCTGATGTCCCTTAAACCTTTGAGTTATACCTAGCTAGTTCTTTTATAGCTGATGGGAAAAAAAACACCCTTCATGAAAATCTATTAATGACACATTTTTGGCTTATAAATGCCTCTTCTTGTTTTTAATACTGGAGGAAACCTTTTGTTTGCTTAGTTAATTAATTTTTATAATGGTAAGCAGCAGAGGTCCCGTTCTAGTACCCTTAAGAAATGTGCTTAACCTGAATCGCTAGTGGGAGAAATTCCAGCTACAGAATTGGATAAAAATTGTATATCGTTTTAGATTAAACCAACAGCTAAATGAACAATGTAAATGTAGACACACAATTGTTTATTTGTTTATTTTCCAGTTGTGTTTAACCAATTATGTGCTTTTATTATGAAATGTGAATATGCCTGTACTCACTATATGAGAGAGTATATTTGATAGTTAAAACACTGCAGTGTAATATGAAATTAAACCCTCATGTTTAAAAGGTCTCGGGTCAGCCACAAGCCAGCGTATATCATCCTCATAAATTGTTCAAGACATTTTGTAAGGTAGAAAACCCTGTATATCATGGAATTTTTAAACATACAAAGATGTATTGCTTTTGATGATACAATGCTTGTGAATTAAATGCTTAGGATATTTACTGAAGCACTTTTAAATTTGTATATACTGTGCGTGTTGTGTTGCTTAAGTGATTGATCTTACTTTATCTCTATAACTCCTAGTTTTCCTGGAATAATTTGCTTTCTAGCAAGTTTTAGGGGCTGAGCTGGTATGAATGAACTGATTTATTATAAATTAGTGAATTTGTTCCTCTTTTTCAAGGAGCTTTTGCAAAGTTGACGTTTGACGCTCAGGCTGACTGCATTACATTTTAAAATTATCACAACATCTCACCAAGCACTGACCTTAGATCGATTGACTTTTCAATAAATTGAATCGTAATGAGAGTGTCCTTAGCAAAATTTAGTTCCTTTTGCATGACCATGTAAATGTATAAAAGGTAGCTGTACATTTTGTATAAATTCCATACATGCATATAGTGTTCAGACTCACTATATAAAATACAGCTGTCGTGAAAAGTAAAAGTGTGCTCTCCTTTTAGCGCTTAATGTGTTTGAAACGGGAGAGAACATGTTCTGATGTTTGTTTATAACTTGTCTTATATGAATGTAATGCGGTCTTGTGAAACACCTGATATTTATAATTATAATCTCCTCCAGGGGTGTGTGTTGGATCTGAAGTTATCTGTGGTGTAGCCCAGAGACTGGCGGACAGGGTTGGGTGGTTGGCTACCCTTTCAATGTTAAGGAATGCATGCTATGATAAAATTTGCAGCTTCTAGGTTGTGGAGGTAAAAATGGTGAAAGTGACAAGTGTTGACCTTGGTGACTCATGCAGTGATTTAACTTTTACATGTGAAGCTTTTACTGTTTTTATTTAGTAAGGGGTCCCTTTTCCCATCGCACACGAAATACAAGAGCTTCAAAAGTTACAGATATTCTCTCCTCATCAGGACGGTCACACTCACTGTGCATAACCTGAATAAAGGCGCAGGAGTACAAGAAATTGAGTTAATTAAGCAAGAAAACTTCTCATTGCTCAAAATATTTGGCAGAAAGCAACATGATATGTGGAACATGGACTCTTAATCTACATTTTGAACCTCGCTGAAATCTGCAGAAACACTTTTATTTTGAAAATGAAAGGATGAGGAGCTTACCTACAGAAGTTCAGAAACCTAGTTCCTGGTTCCAAGTTTCGAGGCTGTTTCAAACTGGTGTAGTTCCTGGCTAGTTTTGTGTGTCACGTTCGAACCGCATGACAGGAGCTGTGACGTTTAAACTACTTAGTATGGGAGATGCAAAAAGCTCATACGTTAAATTTTGCGCTTTAATTCCACACAAAACTACACCCTCACCCCAAAACAATGGAGGATGAAAGACTTTCCTTAGTTATTTGGGGAGGTCAATCATGCGTATTATTTATATTTTATTTATATGGCATGCAACGTGTTTATGATTCTATATTAAATCTGGCCAGCAGAACGATCTTTCATTTTCCACAAAATGAAAGCAATGTAATGTTATTCTGCAATTAACACTGGTCACAAATGTTTACTTTCTTTTTGTTTCACAAATCGAAAAAGGGGAACTACTGTATTGTTTTGCGGCAAATTCAAATATCTAATCACAATTTACCTATCACACAAGAATTTTAAGTGACACACATACTTTACACTATATGTACATATGTGTGTGTGTGTGTGATTTTAGACAAAATATATTAGTTATTGATTGCATTTTCCAATTCAAAAATATGGAGGCACAATAAATAATAATAAATAAATAATGCATTTAATGTCATTGCGATACAAAATTAATTCCATCCGCTCCATGTTTGCTCTTTTTTCCAGATTTCTGCATAACTTCCAAGTTAGCACCTGTGCTTGTGGTCAACCAATCAGGAAAGTTCATTACAGTAAGCCCCACCTAGTACTCCCCAGTCAAGGAAAAAAGTAGGTACTTCTAAGTAGGGACTAAAAATAGGTTCAGGAACTACCACCGAGGAACTACAGTTGGGCTGAATTACTGGGGTGGAAACTTGATAGAAGTTCCTCAAAAAAGTCCTGGTTCCTGAAAAAACTTTCCCTGGTGGGAAATCACTTATGGTCTTAGCCTACTATGCCTGTATTTGGGCATTGTATTTCCCGATCTTCGCCGAATACTTATAATTTTAGCACCAGTCCGACACCGCCATCTCTGATGCAGACACTTCAGTATGCAAGACAACATGAAATCTTTGACAGATATTTTTCCAAGGTTTGCACAAGTATTGTATGAGTGCGGAACTAAAACTTATTCCAGATTCCCCCAAAGTTGAGGCAGCACTGTATTGTAATAGCCAAAAAAGGGCAGTTTTGACAGTTGATCATTTTAAGATAACTCAATAACTGTTCGATGGATTGTTTAACAATTTTTTTGCTTTACTAAATGGAATGGAACTAATAGAATTTTGAGACGGAGAGCAATATGAAGGCTAGCTCAGTCACTTTATCGTGCCACAGTTACTCAGTTATAAAAATATTTAGCCAGTTTTTTGCAAACTTTGCAGGTACATTGTATGGATGAAGATCTGGACCTGGTCAAATTTGGAACAAACTGCGCCAAAACTGAAGCAACAGCGCTTAGTGACAGCAGAAAGAAGGATGAAGTGATTAAAGGCTTATCCTTGTGGGCAGGATCAATTTATTTTTTCTTTTTATTTTAACTTTTGTTACTCTACTCACTTGATCTTTGATGAGTCATATTAGCACTTCACAAAAACCTTAAAAAAAAAAACTGTAACTGCAACAAAAGAGGGCAGCAAAATTGGAACTGGCAGAAGGGATAATGGAGCTTTCAGCCGTCATCTTGTAAATACAGATCTTTGGATCTTTAAAACACAGATGTTCCATCGATCTTTGCACAGGTGAGTAATTTTAGAACTCTGGGACATGAGATGATTTTCTAAATATTCTATAATAAAGTTTCTTTACATTGTTGTTCGCTAGCCTCAATGTTTATCAAATTGTGTCTGTCGTTGTTTGGTGTGGATAAATAGCTTTGCTTGGTTCCCAAGCTTCACTAGTGTTTAGTGTTGTGATGGAACATTAAATTAACTTGTGCACACAGTTTAATGCTATACAGCCCCTATAGGGCTCTGTCTATACCATTGGTATATCTGCTACAATTCATACTGTAATGAAAAAAATGTTGGTCATAGTGCAAATGAGCAATGCATGCAATGTAAATATTTAGACATATAAATATTATACATCACACTGTAAGACAGGAACATTAAAAAATACAAAGATGCAGTTGACGTCATTGGCTGTGAAACCTTGCACAAATTGGTATGTGCAATAAATGAATAAAATTCATTAACTTTCACATTTGCAGTTGATTACAGTACTTAAAGAAATTGTACAGGTTGTTGAGTGTGGGACGAGTTGGGATGGTCAGACCTGGGGATGCAGTTATCTGGGGAATATGATACTTTTGTTCTGAAAGCTCCCCTTACTCAGGTTTTTATCAGGACCTGCATAGGCTAATTTTCATTTTCTCCAAGGAATATTATAGATTACGTAATACTTCAGCAAACTATTGGGTAATTTGAATATGGATTAATCATATATATATAATAAATGGAATAATGATACTGCTTTCAAGTTAATAACAAACTATGCTATAATAAATTAATGAATTGGGAATTTTTCCTTAAAAAATAAAAAAAAAGAATGAAACAAAACAAAACAAAAAACCAGTGAAACTCTGCACAAATCCAAACTGCAGCCAGGGCCCCTTAATTGTGATGCATTTCCTGAGTCTCCCTCTTACACCATCAGCCCTGCTCCAGTGCCATATGGTCTACCATGGAACATTTAACTTGTCAGATATAATGGATTGTCTTGGAAACAGATTTTTGCTTTAAGCACTCAACTCCTTTCTCAAATTTTGGTTTCGGCTGCAGGCTATGGGATGAAGGATCACAGTGTGAATGCACAATAGTCTTAGACAGTTGATTCTTATCATGATAATGACCTATATGCTACTAAACTGTACTCTGCTCAAGACATTATCCTCTTTGGTGCCCGTGCCAGTGGTTTTGTTGCCATCAATGGATTATTATTAAGTTATGCAGTTGCTTGAGATCTTGCGTACTGAAATGGTTTATAAGGAGAAGACCGTCTTCCTCCTCAGCACCCCGATTAAATGAGCAATCTGTCATTTTCAGTGTCACTCTTTCATATTTGCTTTCTGAGCAGAGGTGCCTTGTGTCTGAAGTTGTGTATCATCATACTTTTTGAACTGATTGGTTTTGTTCTGTTCTAGTCGGGATTTGGGAGGTTGAAACGACAAAGAATCATGCCAGGCATTGTGAAGGTTATCATTGTTGTATGGATAAAAACATTGTTGTGCTTTATGTGCTAACTGGCCTTAGTCCAGCTGAGTCTCTATGCTGATTGCATTTGGAGCACAGTCCCATTTACTTTAGTGGAAAAAGCCTGTCTATCTGATGCTTGCAAGTCAGTATTTTCACAAGCCACTTCAAAAGTATTTTTATTGTAAGATATGGTTAAAGTAGACTGTTGTCCTATTTTTGGGGATAGATTCTATATCATTGTGTGCCAGGGTAAGCAGTTACTGAAGATGGATGGATCATTTAATAATGATCATCTCACAATCTAAAGTAACACATGATTGACATGTTTATACACAGATATCTGCAGACTGAAACATCAGCCTTATGAGGATCGATTTCTTTGCCCTTTTTAACAACGAAAAACACAATTTTCTATATATTAAATCCGATGTCATAAAACGTGAACATTTTCCTCAGGGCCTATCAGTAATGTTGTCCACAGAATATTATGTTTTTAATTGTAGTTTGTGTAATTTTCCATATGTCACTTTTCAGTGGTAGGAATTCTGAAAGCAGGAATTCATAGGCTAGTTTAGTCTAGAAATCGACCACTTGCGTATCGGTTTTGCAGTGATACACTTGCAGAGATTCCCACTGTATGTACATATTATCATTTTGTTGTGGTGCCCTGTGTTTGCTATAAATCTGAGAATGACCATGATATTCTACAGTTCACATGTTTTATTTACATGTTTTACTTATTAGGCAAATCAATTTGACCCTATGGTAGTATGTTTCAGCCTGGTTTTTGAAGGGTGTAATTATGAGGAAGCTCTGGGAATAATCGGGTAAGAGAAAGGCATAAATAAATAATGTGCAGTCCTGGCCCTAGTCTTGAGTAGCCATGTTAGGCAAGCAGGTGAGTAAGGGGGGGTGTTGTTTTAAGCAGAGCAGGTGAAAATGCTCACATTTTGCCTGTGTTTTTGCTTGAACTAGTGGTGTGTGCTTTCCTTGGCAGTCATTGTGAGGCCGGCACAGGTTTGATGGGTGCCTGGACTCCTGGTGTCAGTGTGCTCGCTCACTCGCTCACTCGCTCGCTCGCTCACTCCCCAGCAGCTGCAGCCTCCCCCATCTCCAGCTGTTCCTGACAGATCACCTGCTCTCCCAGCACAAAGCCAACGCACACTTCCCCAATGAGAGTGCTGTAATTATTGAAGGAGGGTTCTTTATCATGAAAGCAGCAGAAGGTATTTACATATTAAACCCGAGTCTCAGGTTTGAAATATCTTAGACACCCTTTTAAGGAATTTTAATTAGTCTGTATTTTACGAAATACAAATTTTAGCGAAAATATCTTACATTTAAATTGAAGTTTTCATACAATTGTTTAATCTTTTTTTAAGCCTAAAAATAGACAAAACACGGTTTGGAAAGAAACATTCAGATTTTAATCCCAAAGGCAGATGTGTACTTTTTCCCCTTTGCATTCTTTTAGAAGTTTTCACTGTATAATATACATACACGTGTCAGTAGGATTTGTCACGCAGCGCAGCTACAGACTGAGCAATAAAACACCCCATTAAACATTACGTTACATGAATCTGCTGTAAATCACTAGCATGTAGATCACTGCATTAATAACGAATATTTTTACTATTGGTAAAGTCACGTTTTGTCTTATGTTTAACTTTGATAAGCACCACAGACTTGAAGTGGGATGTGGACGTGTCAAATATTAAAAACTTGTACAGACTGTCCCCGACTATAATTTATGCATCTCACGACAACTCACACATACAACCTTTTTTTTTTTTCTTTTTTTTTAAAAAAAAAAACAAACAAAAAATACACAAATTCAGTAGATCTATGTAAATTCAGTAGATCTATGTAAAACTAAATTTCTGGTGTCCATATGCCTAGCTGTGCAGTGCAGTGCACTCTGGGTCGCACTAATGTTCCAGCGGGAAAGTGTTGCACTGTATGGCAGCACAACCATCCCAGTCCCTCAAACGCATCCCTCAGTCCCATTCTCACTATAAATCAGAGCAGTTATCCTATTCCAGCATACATCCATTTTGAGGTGCTGTCTGTCGGAATGGAACAGAGTCAAAGTTAGGGACAGTCTTTTTGTGTTGACAATAGTATAGTAATTTATAGTAGATATTAGTCATCTGTATTATGCGCAAATGTGAAATCATTCCTGGTTTTAGTAGTCTATACTTTTTTTGTGGTCTTGATAGTGATTATATAATAAAATAAGTAATGTCAGTCAGAAGTCATTGAAAAGTTCAGAATAAAAGTATATTTCTTTTTTCTCTGATCATTAAACATAATGATGTGACGGTTCAATTAAATACAATATTTCTTAGGCAATTTCCAACATCCTACTTAAAAATGTATTATAGAACAGCTGAATGGAATAGATTCGCTATGCAAATTTACACAAGCGAATGCTAATTCTGCTAGCATTTGATACTTGTGTAACATGGAGATTCTCGCAGACGTGCTAGTGGAAAGTAGCACAAAGTAAATATGAATAATAATAATAATAATAATAGCACATAGTAAATCATGATGTGCACCTTGTGAACAGTAAATAAGCATCTCTTCAGTTTTACATCACTGTGGCTTCCCAATTCCCGCCTTTATCAAGCTAACCCTGCTGCAGTGGAAAACCGAAGCAAGCTGGAACTTTGCTGAAACTAATCTCTCTTTGCGTCACAGCAATGGCACGGGGTCGGTTCCTGAAGTGGAAAAGCGCCGCAGTAAGCAGGGCCATGTCAGCATGGTTGTGGCCTAGGAGCATCTTGGGTGTGGCTTGCATACTTTACACTGGAAAACCTCCAGTTCGTGGTACGGCTCGGTTCTTGGTGGAGGTGGAATAGAGCCTACAGTATAATCACTAGCAAGAACGCCTTTGTGCCACATTCTGGTGACTGTAGCTTATTTTCATGCATTTAGTGTAACTAATGTCAATTACAGATGTTTTCAATTCATTGGAAGAGGTGACAGGATGCAGTATATGAAATGTCAAATTGAGTTTTTCAAGGCAAATGCATATGTACTGGCATTCATAAATGAACAGAATACCAACAGAGAAAAATAAATGAAATTATTAATCAGTAAAATACATTCTGGTTCATATTATTAGATTTACTGTTTTCAAGTGAAGGTATTGGTTGATGGTATGAATCATAGGCAATCACGTGGTCATTTTGCTAATTTACCTGCAGTTCTCTGCTTTACAATGGGCGTCGCCTTTTCCTGACTTTTCCAGAATATTGTGTGCACCTTCTCCTGAGCTTCTGTAAATATGCTGATTTTCTTTTCCCATCAAATTTTGTTTGATAAACCTGGGATTTTGCAAAAAAAGAAAAAAAAGTTATGCGCACAATTTTTTGTATGTATGCAGCGATGATAAATTACCCCCAGCTCCCATGTGACCTTGATCACAATAAGTGATTAGATGAATGAATACTAGTCCAACAGATTATAACACAGTAAAAAGTAACAGTGCAAAACTATTAATGTTGCAGATATTGGTAAACCAATGGTTGGACTATTGACTCGTGATAAGACACTCATGTTGACCTTCCTGTGGAGAATACAACAGTCAATATTCAGTATATCTCCATAGTACTTTCAGAAAAAATAAGTTCTAGTGTATAGCTTTTTTTCGCGTCTTATGAATGTCATTCATAGTGACATTTCTATATGCATTACTTTATGTGTGATGTGTGATTTATGCATGACTTTTCTTGTTGAATCTGCCAGTTTTAAAATCAGCAATTATCATTACTGGCTATCTGGAATATTCATAGTGCTACCTTTTGTTTGTTTGCTTGTCGGTGGTTGGTTGAAGCTAATACCTTTTCTTTCTCTTGTTTTTCCTGATTGTCACATCTTGAATAGTCTGCCATTTCACATTAGTGGTTCTCCAACTCCACATTGAAGTCAAAACTGAAAACTCACTTTTTTTCCCATTGGCCTTTGGGGAGAACGAAGTGTGTAAATAAGTATGCAGTATATTTTGTAGTAGACATTTTAAAAGCATATGACAATTGCATTAATCATTTTTTTTAATGAGGGGTGCAGGCCTATTGTGCTTTGGAACCCATTGTTTTGTATATATTTATTATTATTCCTTTAATTTAGCATATGTGAAGCACTTTGGTCAGTGGTAACACACACACACACACACACACACTGTTGCTTTGCTGTCTGGAGAATGAGTCATATGCAAGGCAAAACTTTTCCATCATTTTCATCTGTTTAAGCAATATATAAAGAAAAATGCATAAAAGTCTGTCTATATTAAGTAATCAGTGCTTGTTTATGGTATTAGTCTTAAGCTTTTGTGAATGATTCCTATTTTTGTATGTTGTATTTCACAGTGAGCCATGAATGAACACCATCTTTTCACGTCAACGCATGTCCTTGATGATTCATATATGTGTAGAAAACAAAACAATACTTTGTTGCTTGTTTACAGTCTTTATCTTTGTACATGTTTTACATTTTATTAATAACGTCAGAGAGATTTTTTCCCCCAGTTCAATTCTGTAACCCAATAGGATTAAGTACATTGGCTTGCTGTGAATGAAATAATCTGGTCTCCTAGCCCTACTACATTTAATTCTTGCGCAGTTGGTAAAATTTTACACATCGGTAAATATTGTATCAGTAAAATGTATACATCGGAGTATTGGATGGTTGTTGGAAATACGGGATTGATTTTGGGAGAGGATTTCAAATGACACACTATAT
>JAABNY020000119.1:25411379-25423501 GCA_015164015.2 Brevimyrus niger
GGGACGTTGTGCCGTCAAACATTCCCCGCGGTCTCACTTAGAGATCAGAATAGGAAGCGTGCCCAACCTCAGATTGCCCACAGATTTCCTATCGGTGTTGCCTTCTCCCAGGGCCCCATGAAGGTAAAAGGGGTCCTCACAAAATTTAGCATTAAAGTCCCCCTTTTAATAAACACAAGCCCCTTTGTAGCCAACCTACATAATCAGATTTCTGTTTATGATACGGCGGGCATTGTTAGGCCTTGGACGGCCACATTGTGTGGGGTTTGATTCTGTGCCAAGCATCTTGCTGAGATTGTTTATGCTGTACGTTTAGCAGTTAAAAATACACAGGGCGGCATTCGCTCTCCCCAAACGGGGTATCAGTGTTTACAGTCGCCTTTTTATTCATTTATATGGCTCCTGTTAAAAATAGTTTTCCTTTTCTTTTAGTGTGATGGTCCTGGAGGTGTTGACCAATACAGGAAGCTCCCTGCTATCCTGGTTCAGTAAACAGATAAAATAAAAGAGCCTGTCTTCTAGTATGAATGAAATGAGAACCGTTTCTTCTTAACGAATCAACAAAACAGGGGAATGGAAAACAAAAGTCCCTCTATATAATAATTTTGTGAATGCTGCTGTTGATTATACATTGTTATTCAAAGAAGTTTTAATTAGCGACCTTAATGCATATTACCATGTTTTGAGCCAAATGTGTAAAACAAGGGGATTTTAAATCATGCTGACTAAAATGTTTATTATTGATTGAACTAAGATATATAATAAGACATTTGGTTTATTTTTGCTTAGGTTCTACCAAATACTACTAGTATAATGACCTAGTAGTAAACGACTTGTACACTACTATGTTTGTAAAACATATTGTAGTATTTCCAATAATTAGTTTATTTAGCCAAAAGCATTATTTGACTTGCTGTAAAAATATGATAAACTGCAACACCAGTTTGATCAGAGTCCAATAGAATAGCATGTACTTTCTGTATATGAATTGTTACAATTATTGTTTTTTTTTTGTTTTTGGATAAAATTATGTAACATTAAATAATTTGTTTTATTATTAACAGACCTATCTGTTATATTTGATAATTATTATGATTGTTATTATTACTGTTTAATATAAGTTATTGTTATATTAAATTGATGCCACTAATAATTATTATTTTTGTTGCTCCCCTTCTTTGTGTAACTTTCCTGTTAGAATAATAAAATAGAGAAATAATTGTGTAATTAAATACTCCATGGATACATTAATGTAGCATTTGGTGGTTTATTATCATCAGATAACATATAAGTACGTGAATGAATCTTAAATTCCTAATTTAATTGTATTTCTTTTACTGCATCTGAAGACAGTCTTTTTAAGTTCAGCGATACACGTCTGTCACCTTTGTCTTTCAGATTTGTCACTGTAGTTTTGCTTGACTTTTGAATCTATCTTTTTACATTTAAGCCATTTGAACGTATTAGAATTTTCTTATATTCTTGTTTATCAATCATACAGTCTCTATTTACTTGAATTTTAACTATTTGCATACTAATTTGAAATATAGCTAATATTAGCAAATATTAACAGATTTTATTAGTCAGAGTAATGTAAATATATTAATTTTCTTGTATAAATAACAATATACTTCACGCTGACACATCAGAATTACTATTTAATATATTATTATTAAACAAATTACCCAGTATTTACAGTAACCAGCTCAAATTAGTATATGCATGATTAGTGTTAATTTGAATCATTTTTGGGTTCCTTGATATATAATTAATATATATGAAGACATAATTATCAATTATTATATAAAGTAATAATTGCAGATTTAATAAAGTAACCTATAAAGAAATACTTTTAATAGTTTTTTTGTTTGTTTTCACCCATGTATTGGAAATAATTTGTAATAATTTAGCAACAGATTTTACATAAAGACACAAAGATGGCTGTTTGTATTCTGTGCCACCTCTTCATGCAGAAACTCAGAAGGGAGAAGGGATCTATTTTCATGGGAAAACAACCTTAAAACAGCTTTTCAGTAAAGCTGATACTTCTTAGATTTCTCTTGGAATCTTCATCATTTATTGATTTATTTATGAACAATGAAATAATAATGAAATAATGAATAATGAAATAATAACAAAATTTTGATTACATAGTGCAGTGATAAGATTTCATATTTAGTATGTACCACGTATTCAAAAATCTCTTCTTGGTATTGTACATCTTTGCTATTTGAGAAGGTACCCTTTGAAAGAAAATAAACAAAAGCTGGCGTACTTATTGTGTGCATGTTTCTCATCCGCAAAACTGGCTGCTGAATATCAGTACTTGTATTATCCATGCTGAAGCCTCCCGAGCATACGCACTTCAGGCAGCATTACATAAACACCAACATTGTGGAAAATACAACAAAAAAAGAATCCAATAAATCATGTCTTTGATCTTATTCCAGTTGGTGCCAAACAGCATGGGCCTCATTTTATGGTTTGTGGTGGAGTTTGATCCATATGATAATTATTAAATTAGTCAGATCAGAAGTGTTTTTTTTTTCTTCATTTTTTTTAGTTTAAGGTTAGATACCACTGTAAGATGCACTTGTTTGGGTAATAAAATACATAATTGAATTTAATTCATATTCGCTGCATTAAATTGATCCAAATCAGTGCAGTATTACAGTATGGAATGTATTACATGGCATGTATACTATTACAGTATGGTACGTATGGCTTAACCTTGAATTTTCACAGTCTGTAAGCATTATATACCATTTGGTAGCTGGTTGCTAAATAGCGAATAAGTGTGATTTGTAAACAAGTTGTGCTTCCAAACAATAGCTAGAAGGATGGTTACTGAATGGAACTTTCCAGAGCTATCTGGAAATTATAGATCTGGGCCCTGCATGAAGGACTTGCGACTGTCGAATCGATATAAAATTTTCTGCATAAAGCGTAATAAATGTATACACGGCTTAATTCCAGGTTTGCTGTGAGGATGCTGCCCCAATATTATCATTTTTCCCTCTTTCACAAGATTAGATTTCCTAAGGCCCAAAGGAGTTATGGCTAAATCATTCCAGATTTCCTATGTCTTTTTGAGTAATCCTTTAAAATTGATTTGGCACATTTTTGATTTTGGACTCCGTGCTACAGTGTAGATTTACCACATTCTGCATAAATAGCAGATGAGCCCTTACTTTAGTGTGTGCCTTGGTGTTGAATATATAATGTCAGCTTGTCTTTAAATCCATCGCTGCAGTGTGTCAGCGTTGCCCTTTTGTTGTCAGCTTGGCCACACCATGGGGCGTTGTGTCGCTCTGAGGGTTGGGACGCTGTGCCTGTGAAGGCCCCTTGGTCGGCAGAGTGATTTTACTGTTGGGCCCTTCAGCAAGGCCCTAAAAACCGGTTGCTCCAGAAATTGACTGACCCTGCTTTAATGATTGTATTTTAACATTTTAACTTGACAGCATAATGCCCTTTTCCTGGTTCAGTTGCAATAGTTTTTTTTTTTTTTTTACCCAATTCATTTGAAGCGGAATGGGGGAAAAAAAATCAGCTTGTATTTATTTTGTTAAATTGCCAGTATATCTACTGTACAATTCTATGTAATGTAATCCACATATAAATAAGCATGTGCAATGAAGTTTATTCATTATTAAGCTTATTAAAATTATTAATAAGAATTTCTTTTGAAGAGTACATTGTAATAATAATTTCATTGCTGCCTTAATTTGGATTAAACCTACAGCTATGGTGAAAATTAAATATGCGTGTGTCAGGATCATTTTCACACATATCAGAATTCAACACAAACCTTTCCAGTCTGGATATATATCGGTTATTGAAAAGAAGGTGACGAATATATTCAATATAAATATAAATATTTCAAAGTCATTTTTTTCTTCAGGCAAGCTTAATGGAAGTTTTCAATTCAAAAGTGCTTGCAGTATTAACTTTGTGTGCCCGAATATTTAGTGTTGCATTTTTAGTATACATAGTTTTTTTTGTGTGTGTGTGTGTGTTTGTAAAATGAGTTAGGGAGTTAATTACTGAAGAGTTACTTCGGCTGTTAAATCTGCCTTGAGCGCTCAATTACTCTCCAACTGGTATGCTTCCACTACCCTACTTGGGAATGCTAAAAAGTTTCTTTTTCACTGTAAGGGACATTTTAAAAACAAATGGTTAGTTTAAAGGGTAATGTATAGCTCCTACATCTGTCATTAGAAGAACTGGTTTTTATTTCACGAGTGTTAAAATCCAGCCATATGTTTTTCTGTTTTTTCACTTGACAAAAAAATTAAAGTTTAACCATTTGTTTCACCATTTGTGACTTCTACATACCGTCCATCCATCCATCCATCCATCCATCCATCCATCCATCCATCCATCCATCCATCCATCCATTCACTTACTTTCCAATCATTTACCCAGTATGACGTAATGCTGTTCCTGGAGCCTATCCCAAAATGCACAGGGTACCAGGCAGGAGAGTGCCCTGCATTACTGCTTTTGTAAAATATTAGAAATATTACTTCAAATTCAATTATAATGTTTTGATATGTATAAAAGCTAGTGCCATTGTTTTAAAGTATTTGAATAGGATTCTTCCCGTATGTATGAGCATTGCAGTACTACCTTGGCTAAATAATTTGTATTATATGGTTCGAGTTGGCAGTCAAAATCTAAAATGTGTGACTGTGTTGTGGAATTCTTTCAGTTTCTGAGTTTATCTGACCCTGAAGACGTTATTGTTATGTTGCATAAAATGAAATTCATATGTGTAGCTTGGTGACTTACTTTTGAAGTAGCGTATGTAGGCTTTCCTCTCTGTCTGTGCCTTGACTTTTCGTTTGTTCGTATTTGATGTGCAGTTGAAAAAGAGGTGTAACCACAAGGTGGCATTCTAGCTAGATCGAAAGAAAGTTGATGTCATAATTATGTGCAGGACACATAATTTTTTTTATGAACAATAGAACTATTGGCTATAGAACTGTTACATTAATTAACTTAGTTGCCAGGTTGTGGAGTTAAAGATCAATTAATCAATTAAAAACTACAATGTACTGAACAGAAATTATTTGATCACATCCTACTGCTACACAATCTTGAGCTTATTTGGGCATGGCAGTGCAAACAATTTTTCTTTTTTTTTGAGTTGTTGGATTGCGTGGAAGTATACGTTTTTGATTTACTGTGCTTTCTTATTCCCAATTTCAGCTGCAGTATGCAAGTAGCATTTTAAATGCAGATTGCTTTCAAACAGTTTCACACATGCAAAAATATTACAAAATAAGAACGCAGATCATTTCTACATACAGGTGGAGGTTTTGTTGACAATTAGTAACTCATTGTAATGCTGGATTTACAGTAAAATGAAGGCATTGAAAGAACATAAATACGGAATATAGAGATAAAACAGCAGTTGAAAACCTGAATTCACCTGCTTGAAACCACAATTATCTATGATTTAAACTGCGCACCCTTGTCCAGTAACTGGTGTGGATGTCATTTTTACAGACTAGTAACACAAACTTTGAAATAGTACTGTCCAACCCATGTGTATTTGTAAAATGCGCATGCATGGGTTCTGCTTGTGAACCCTTCTGAGGCATGGAGAATGCTGCGTCGTGCTCTTTATTTACTTTTTCGGTGACGAAATCGGTGATCAGTACCGAGTCTCGGGTATCGTAGGTGTTGCGGCACATATCAAAGAATACGCTCGGGGTCGTGCAGACGGCAGAGTCCCCCGTTCACCAGAGAGGTGATACGCTGAAGCACTGCAGAACCACGCAGGAGCTATTTGGTGCAGAGGGAACGTGACGGGAGACTCGGGCCCCTGACCTCACCTGCCCAGTCTCCAGACCTCGGTGTACAGGACAAGGTGGAAAGTCAAAAGAGTCAGAGGCGAAGCGACAGGCTGCCCCGCAAAGCGGTCCGAAGAGCTAGAAAAATCTTTGGGTGAAGCTGGCTAACCGAATAACTTGTGTTTATGCAGCTTTAACAAGGCGGATGGCGGCTCTTTCGAAGAATGCAGGAATTGCAGACTTTTTATTTTTTATTTTATTGAAGACAGCTTCGGTACCCTTTATTTGCCGTTTTATGTATCGCGGCGTATCGTTGTAAAGTATTCAAAAGAAACGTAGGACGTGAAGAAAGCCAAGCATGCTCAAACTTCTGACGGGTTCTGCATGCGTGCTGTTGTGGCTGAGCTGGCGCAATCTCAGTTATGTAGCCCATATTTCTGAATATGAACTGCGCAGCTCGGCTGCCAAGTTTCAGGTGTGCAGCCCTGAAATGCATCTGCGTCTTCCTGCACTGTTTCAGCATTGGCACTGTGGAATTATACGATGGATCAGAAATCGCTGTCTTTATTTATATCAATACATTTAACCTGTCTTCATTTAAGTAGTCCAGTTGCCATTGACACAGAGGTATGCACTAATGAACTAATGAATATATATATATATATATATATATATATACACACACACACACACATATATATTTATATAGTGTAATACTTTATTAATCCTTTAGGGAAATGGAGACAGGCAGACACATATGCCGGTGAGAGCTAGTTTGGTGTCACAGCAAAGGATTGGCCAGCTTGCAGCAGCCTGGGAGCTTGGGGGTCTCGCTCAAGGGCCCAGGGACGTATGACTCTTCTACCGAGGCTGGTGCTCCCAAACCAGTGACTTTCCGATCGCAGGCACCGTGCTTTAGTCCTCAGGGCTACATATACAGTATGATTTTCAGCACTGATGCCCAATTACTGATTATAGGAAGTATATGAAATCAAGAGCCCTGTTTAAGATAATAAAGGTTGTTAAAGATAAGTTTAATACAAAACAAAGGCATGAAGATAAGAAAACACAAGAACTATTATGTAAAACAGCTAGTTAAAGTTTTCAAATTGATCATGATGGTTTGCCCCCATTTAATAATAAATATTTAAACCTAAAAACCACTGTCAGTAAGAGATTTGACATATTAGATTTTTTTAATATTTTTGTAATTAAGATTTACTTTGAATTATTTATCCTTACATTTATTTTAATGAGTTGCAGTTATGACTTGGAAAAAAAAACACCCAAATCTAGCTAACAAAATTAACGTGCTCTGTTTGTTTCGAAATTGAATTGCTATAAAATTATGGTTAAGAAAAGCACAAAGGTTGCAGACTTTTTTTTGATTATTTTAAACATTTTTATGTATCTCAGGGAACACCTTTAGAATGTTTTAATGTGAATATGTAGTAGAATTGCAATATGCCTGGTTTCCTTTGCTCAGAAAAAGGAGAAACGGCTGCCATTGATTCTTTGAGGGATGCTGATGTATGCGCCCCCCTCCCTCCCCCCCCATCCCTGTTGCTAAGCTTGGCTGCTTCTCACAGTCACAGGCACACTCGTCTTTACCATGAACAACTCTGAGCAACATTTTTGCCCCCCCTGATTTTTTTAAATGTACAATATCTTTTGAAAGTACCAGACTAGTACCAATATTAAATAATCAGAATATTTAAATAGTATGTCCAGAGTTATATAACAAAAACATACATTGTTCAACTTAAGTGTAGTGACTTCACAAAAATAGCAGATAAACCATGACTTAAGCAGCATTTAAGACACCCTTCCGTAATATTTGGTTGCACAACCCTTAGTAACAATGACAGCCTCCAAATGTTTCTTGCTGTCCATGAGCTTCCTGCACCTGCCCGCTAGTAGTTTCCCCAGCTCTTCAACCGTAATTTGCTCGAGATCTCGAGTGCTTGCAGAACCCCATTCCCCAATGGCAATTTCAACTCTCCCCAAAGATTTTTGGTCAGATTGTGATCAGGACCCATTGCTGAGCCGTTTAAAACAGCGCAGCGTCCCCTTTAAACTGCTCTTTTGTCATTTTAGAGGTGTTCTTTGAATCGCTTGTCCCGTCGGACCCATGATCTTTGACCCAGACTTAGTTCTCTGACACTGCTCAGCACATTTTGCTCTGAAATGCCACAGTAATCCTCTGATTTCATAAGTACTTTAATATGTTAAAGGCCTTGAATATCAGAGGTAGCAAAGCAGCCCCACAACATTATTGACTCTTCACCATACTCCAATGCCGATAGGGTGTTCTTTTCCTCACAAGCCCTTAAACAACTCATTAGTCTACTTTGCCGAAAAGCTATACTTTGACTGAATCTGTGCAAAGGACATTTTCCTGAAAGATTGTGGTTTCTCTTCGTAGGTTTTGGCAAGTGTCAGTAATGCCTTTAAATGGTTTTTCCCTTTCAGTAGTAATAGTCTTCTCCTTGGTCTTCGACCATAAAGCAATTCTTCGTTTAGCGTTGGCACATGGGACAGTTTGAAACCATCACTCCGGGTCAGGCTTAAATCCTGTGGATGTTATTTTCTCCACTGCCTGGAGACTCATCTAATCAGTTTTCTTTTACATTACTGCGCGTATCTGACACTTTAATCCAGAGCACCTCACACCAGAGGGAAGGGTTACAGGTTATTTGAACCCGTAGCTTTGTATTGTTCGTACAATGCTTTACTTGTTATGCCAACTTAAACTTCTTAATAACTTTGCAAACTCCTGGAACAATGATGCCAGTCTTTGGAGATGGCCTAGTACCCTTTAAAGTCTTATTTTTGGTGATAGTACCATTTCTGATGCTCTCAGATAGCTCTCCTGTCTTTATCATTATGAATAAGAAACAGGAAATAAAAGTGGCCCTTTTAAAAATTGAAGCCATTATTCATTGGGTAATTCGAGTTCCGTGCACACTGAAAATTTATGACAGGTGAATCTAATATCACAGCAATGGAAATCTCTTTCTTTTTTCCCAAACAGATTTGACTTCTCCAAAAGCAGTGTTTCCATTTTCATACTTTTCCCTCCCATTCTTATTTTTAATTATCATTTTATCCTGCGCTGTTCTGTATCAAACATGCGGGTGCAGTTAGACCTAATGCTTCACTACACATTTTTCCAGGAAATATTGTACTTGGTGTATGTATAATTTAGGGGTGCCAGTAATATTGATCAGAACTGTGTGTGTGTGTTTCAGCAGTATTCTTTCGTTCTTTCCTTCTTTCTTTCTTTCTTTCTTTCTTTCTTTCTTTCTTTCTTTCTTTTCATTTCTTCTTGCCTTACTTCTGTGCTTCATGTGGAATCAATTAGCATTTAATGGTAATGCCAGCCCCAGGCATCCTGCATGTGTGTTGTGAGAAAGTTCTGGAAGAAAGGTTGCATATGGAATGCATTACTCCAATTGCTGCTTCATAGAATGAAGTTGAGGGTGAGGTGGGTGGGATTTCCTTTCGGATCTCTGCCTGGCCCTCCCTCTCTCATTCCCTCTCCATTACGGAGAGTATAAGAAAGTTGCCCCGCTTTTAGCAGTTGCATAATTCATCACAAGGTCAACCCCTTCCTCAGCTGTGCCTTCACAGAATATGCTCTGAATTACAGTCCAGCGTGAACCATAAGAAAATCTCCTGCATTTAAATCTGAAACAAGCCAGTATGCAAGACGTTGCGTTGTACATGCCTAACAAAAGAGAAAGGAGATGATTTAAAGTATTTGCAGAGGTTTTGTAGAAATTTGTTGCTGATTGCACTGATGGTGCTTTCCAGAATATCCCTTTTGAGATGCACATTATTATTGCAACAGAGTTTGAAGTCAGAATGTGTAAGTGAGGTTAGTAGTGATTCCCTGCCACTCGCACACGTCGCAGGTGCAGAGAAGCAACCGGCAATATAGTCATTGTTATTATAAGCAAGGGCGTAGATTTGGGTGTGGATGGTGTGGAGATGTGGGTCTACAAGCAAACCTATGCCCTTGGTCACAAAGCTTCTTACATACACACAAACATGTGCTTCAGGTTATGAACATTAAGAAACCATATATATATATACACACACACACAGTAAAATCCACTTATAATGGACTTCAAGGGACCTGGCAAAACAGTCCGTTCCATCGATCCAGAGTTGCTGTATGGCCAGAACACAACTACAGGACACCATTTCCTCATGCCGCACCCCAGCAGACACACTTGTGTTATAGATTATTATATTGTACATGTAGTAATCCGACTGTACCTGACCAGATGCGTGACTATTAATAATCCCGACTACGTATCTGTGCTGGATATCACCGGCACGCCACACGCCTTGTAGGCGGAGCCTGCATGTCCGTTATAGACTAACAGAACTACAGATAAAAGCGGCCCTGGGGACCAAATTGTTTGTCCGTTATTAGCGAAATTCCGTTATATGCCAGTTCGCTATTTCTGATGCTTTTTCTGCATGTTCTTAAAGGTGCACGGCTGGGACCAGCGGACCTCGTCCGTTATAGACGATATTCCGTTATAAGTGAGTCCACTATAATGGGATTTTACTGTATATACATACAGGAATGGGCATAACTGGTATGGACATTTTTTTCCGGGGGTGCTGTTTAGCCACCGCAGTGACCATGAGTATGCTGATTTCAGGTCCCTTTTTGAAATAGGACATGGGAGATGAGGATAGCTGCACGGGTTACCGTGGAGATAGGACATCTTAGGTCAAGATCACTGGGGGCCTGGACTTTGTTGCAGGCAGCAGAGGGCACTAGACTGGGGAACACCCTGGATGGGGATGTCAGTGCACCACATGGAATATATAAGTGCACACTCGCAGACTGTGGGCATTTTAGAGACTGCGCTTAAGCTAACTGCATGGCTTTGGACTGCAACTACACACTGCAGTGGCTAGAGTTTCCCCACATGACAGGGGGAGAATGTGCAGACTCCTCAGAAGCCTGCAGGTGTGATCCTCCAGTGTGAGGCGCAGTGCCACCCGTCCCCCAAATCTATCTCACAGATAAATTCTATCACTTTCACTTTTAGGGAAGTTGTTTGTTTTACGTCCATTGTGGGATTGTAAAGGCGAAAAGGGGAAATGATCACTAATGTGTATTTGTAGTTAGAGAGGATAATGCTTTTCGCAGATTGAATGATCCCTGTTTGTATTGCTCTTCCTTCGAAACGTCCTGGGAAATGCGAAGTCCTCTTCGCTCACCACAACAATCTGCACGGCCCCCGATGCTTGTGCACCAATGTGCAGAAACCACAGCTGTAACCGTAGCAACGGGAAACCAGTCCCGTAGCTGCCAATACATTTTAAACTATACGTGCTTATTCGAGACTTTAAATATCTGCATTGTGTGGCTGTTTTGTAATAAGTTACTGAGGTATTTTGCGTTGAACTGCTCGGACCTTGGGGCACACAATGAGGCACGCTGAATTTAACAGGTAACATGGCAGATTGGTATATGAATCGGAGCCTCTACTTTTTTTTTCTCTGTTCGGCTGACGCAGGTGCAATGATATGACTGGTGTAGGTTATGTAATGCCGGTTCTTGCTGTCGTTTAAGGTCTACGCTCCACCTGCGTCCACTGCCGACTACAACCGGGACTCGCCGGTCTATCCGTCCACGAAGGCCAGCGGCACCTTCCCCAGCTCTTTCTTCATGCCAGGTATGATCTGCTGTCATTGGCACCCGTCCCACAATGAAATCAACAGATATATCGTCCATATATATCATATCTCTTAATCTGGTAGTGAGTCATTTACTTTTATGAATATTTTAGCATGTTAGAATTGTATGTTTTACCAAGAATTATCCTGATTTATAGGGGCGGCTGTACAGTGGTATATCTTCAGTCATTAATTAGTAGACTTAATAATAGGATGTAATCTTTTTATACAAAAGATTTTACTATTATGAATATCAGTCTAGAGTAATTAACTTAAAAAATGTAAATGTGAAACAAATTATGTTCTTTGTTCTACAGAATTGTCATCTCTGGAAGAAATGTTGTTAAAATATGAGCTGTTATACTAATATACTAATGAGCAATGCAATTTAATAGAACAGATTTTAACACTCAATTAGATATTAATTAATTATGGTATGCTTATGTTATGAATCACACCAGTGTTGCATTGTTAAAAATTAAATTGCATGGTTTTTATGTGAATTAAAGCATTATTGTATTTCAAGGGTTGTTCATGGTCTGCAGGGCTGGGGCGGGGGGGTTCTCCACGGAAAATTTAGCCAACGCGGTGGGGGGGGGGGCACGCTCGGTGAATTAG
>JAABNY020000119.1:25431728-25444459 GCA_015164015.2 Brevimyrus niger
CCCGACCTCTAGCTGCTCCAGGTCCCTACCTCTAACTGCTCCAGGTCCCTACCTCTAACTGCTCCAGGTCCCTACCTTTAACTGCTCCAGGTCCCTACCTATAACTGCACCTTTAACTGCTCCAGGGGTGCTAGGTACCCACTCTGCGACCTCTGGCTTTCGTCACGTGTACATTACTTTGTACAGAAGCATCTGCTAAATCAATGAATATGAACATTCATGCTTTTCTTTAGTACAATTTTCACCTGGGTCTGGATGAATGCATGAATATATACACACTGCTGATTGTTGTTTGTCTAGTAGTACATAAGGCAGAAGTCTTTCATTGCCTCTCATTTAAAATCCATTATAAAGGTGTTTTTTCTTAACGACAGGAGCATTTGGTATTTTTAATAGCAATGTTATACAAGTATAATTATTCACTTCATGTCCAGCAGTTCATAAAAAAATCTTATACCACATTCACTGCTGCACCCATAATAATTAAACAAATCTAGTGTCTTTGTGGCTGTAGCACAAAATAACACGTTTCCCCTTCTGCCATGATTTCAGCTTCACACTTCTGGGCTTTGTAATCTACCTTGATTGTTTCCAGTTGGATGTTGAAATGCTGGTTTTCAAATGGATTTCAAACACCACCTAGTGGGGAAAACAGACACAAGTTGTGCTAAAATGCACAGACTTTTATCTGAAGCAAAATGCGAGAGCGCACGTAGGTTTGTGTCTAAACTCTAAAAACGTAGTATCAGCATAAACAAAATTTTCAGTGAATTTTACCTGTATAATAAACTTCTCATACCTTTATTGTATTTTGCTGCAAAATTGTGAATTCATTAAAAAAAAAAAATTAAAAATCTGGTGTCACATTGGAGCCAGAAAAATAACAGCAATAATAATGCTAAGAATGATGACATGTGACCTTGGATGGATAAATGGATTGGTGGATAATTGAATGATGACAATACACAAAGGTGACTGAGAAGGTCACAGAATACAAATGTACCATTTTGTGGCTCTTTTACACTTTATGGAAACACTTGTCTTCTTAACGGAAAAGCACTATTACTCATCCATTTTTATACCACTTATCCTGTTCTGCATTCTGATAACTAACCAACTAAACAAAGTTAAGAGTAAATAACCAAATAACTAAATTAATATTTAAACATAAAAAAAACAGCCCAGTACTAAATGTTTCATAATTTTTTTTTTACGTATTGTTGACATCTTGTTTTCTAAGAAATGTCTAAACCCATAAAAGCATGAAATCCTAATTTTTAATTCACTTTTATCCATATAATTGTACTTTATGACCAATGCAACGGCCTTTTGTATATATCAGAAGTGTACAATTCACACAGCTATTAGTTTTGCACTTGTGGCCAAAGTTAGCTGTTAACAAGCTGTTTTTGGCAAGGGAACCACCGCTTACTGGATTTTTTTTTTTTCTCATCTGATTTTCAGTAAAGTCTACAGTACCAGTCAAATGTTTGGTCACGCCAAGCTGTCTACAAAGGAGAGCCATAGTGTCGCATCGCATGACGTGGCCACCTGACTGTTTTGACGGTTTTGAAGGGGTTTGATCAAGAGTGAAGGGAAAGCGGGCAGTCATGGCTCGGGGTTTGGGGTTCCCCTTCACTCTCTGATCAGTCATAGCTAGGGGTTTGGGGTTCCCCTTCACTCTCTGATCAGTCATAGCTCGGGGTTTGGGGTTCCCCCTCACTCTCTGATTAGTCATAGCTAGGGGTTTGGGGTTCCCCTTCACTCTCTGATCAGTCATAGCTTGGGGTTTGGGGTTCCCCTTCACTCTCTGATCAGTCATAGCTCAGGGTTTGGGGTTCCCCTTCACTCTCTGATCAGTCATAGCTAGGGGTTTGGGGTTCCCCTTCACTCTCTGATCAGTCATAGCTGGGGGTTTGGGGTTCCCCTTTACTCTCTGATCAGTCATAGCTAGGGGTTTGGGGTTCCCCTTCACTCTCTGATCAGTCATAGCTCGGGGTTTGCCTGCTTCCTCTTCACTCTCTGATCAGTCATAGCTTAGCATGTATATGGGTGCTGCTGGAAAAGTCACCTCCTGAAACTGGCATGCAGGAGAATGTAGGGTCAGTCATTATTTTATTTAATACTTTTTTGATCAGTCCATAATGTGTGTTATTTTATAGATCCATTGTCTTTATAATTCTTGTGAAATGTGGAGAATAGCACAATTGAACCTTTCTGTGGGTAGGTGTGTCCAGACTTTTGACAAGTACGATATTAGACATCTTTTTGGGATTTTCAGAGATGTTGGAATCACAATAAGTCCCTAACTATCATGCCATATTAGAACATGTGATCTAAGTATGTGTAAATTCTTAACTACACACTATTTGAGACATTAGGAGACCTTATCATAAATGTGTGTGAATTTCAATATGTGTAAATTTTCAGTAAAACATGTACATGTAGCAATAATACGGCCATTTTGCATTGGGGCGGGTGGGCTACTTTCTGATGAAAAAAGTTAAGCGAATGCCAGCTTGGAATGCACACCCCCTCTTCCTGCGAAACCTGTCGACGTTTCCTGATATTTGCATCAAGCGGGAGGCTCTGACACAGAGGGCTGTGCTGTCAGAGGCGTAGCTAAAATTATAGGCAAGGAGAGAGGAAAAATGGCAGGTCCTGAATTGTATTCCTAAAATTAAAAAAAAAAAAATGTGTGCCAAGTTGCAATTCCTGCTGGAGCTTCTGCTTGCGCTGGGGGAATTAGGAAGCCCACAATTAAACATATGGGCATTAAGATAATTGTCAGTTCTGTTGGCAGACATGATAGGAGACAGATGGACGTGAATCAGTACTTCTCCACTGAGGCTCCCTGGGAGATCATTTTGTCTTTTACCTGCCTGAGCAACTTCACCACGTTTGTCACTAGTCAAATTTAGGAAATGTGAAAGTAGCCTGTGCCACGCAGCAGATGGGGAGGGTGCCCTCCCCCAGCACTGTTAATATGGAAATATAGGCCGTTTCGGAAGCTTCCGGAGTTTAATAACTTGCACGACAGCACTGCAGTAAAGGTAACTTTTCTCTCGTTATGTGTAGGTCGGCGCTCACCGCGAGGATGGGGGTGGTCTTCGCGGCAGCCATCCAGTTGTACCAAATCAAGTTCAGGTCCCCCAGCTTCCTGTGCCGACTGCAACATCGCCAGACCTGAGCCAACCGCCAGATCCATACCGTGGTGAGTTAAGTGCGTGACAAACGTTTCCTATGCTAATTCATTAAATCCTCCTCAGGAAAGGCATTCGGTGTTATCCATACCATTTTGAGGTAGTGTCCACCTCTGTCACCTATAAAATGTTCTATTGCAGTGGACAAATCCTCCGTACTCTATTCATAAATATATTATATAGCTGAAAGTTCATTGACGCCCTTATTAAGTAGAGGAATTTTGCCTAATTAGGCTACACCCATTGCAGACACGGGAGTATAATTAATCGCAGTCATGCAATTTCTAGCAACAAACACTGGCTGCAGAATGGCTTGTCGCGCGGATTTTTTTAAATATTACCTTAGGAGTCCCACGGTAGCCGCCGATTTGGTCTGTTTCTCAATCTCATGTGTTCCACCAAAAGCCACATTTGTTTTGAGGTGTGATCAGGTTTAAAGGCCCGAACAAGCATTACTGATGATGGGAGACTAGAGTCGTCGAAATCATTTGATTCAAAAGCATGGATTGAAATTTGCCTCCTCGATTCCTCTGCAGTATAGCTGAAGGGAGACGCCGCGCTACAGACGTGGGTCCAAATAAGGAGCAAAAAACTGGGTTCTCTGGAAAGAATAAACATTAAGAGTGAATGAAGATGCGCTCGTTTATCGGTATCGCAGAGCAGAACTTAAATATCACAACAGAACAACGGCAATGCAAGTACATCTTGGAAGCTGACATTCAGGTTTGATAGACTCACTCAGTAATGTGGTGGCAGTCATTGATTTGTGTCATTTAACCTCTCGGAGCAGTCCAGCCTGTCTTTGTCATTTTTATAACTAAAATTATTTATAGTTATTTATTTTTACATACAGGAATCGTAAAAAGTCATTGCTGCTAAAATGAAGGTCAGGCCCATTGCTTCCCCAGCTAGCAATTTTTACTTCTAGGCACATTAATAGTAACATTTGATAAAAGTATGTAAATGTTAAGAATGTCCAGTTTTCCTGATGTTCCTAGGATGTTACCCATTACTACAACTAAGAATAATAAGAGCGCACTAAAATAAAGGGCATGGCAGGACAGCGGGCAGCCCTGCGGCCATGAACATCTAAGGTCATGGGTTCCAGGCTCGATGGTGCATTTGCAGTAATCACATATTGTACTTAAAAATATATTGTTCTATAACTATTATTTTATCACTTTAATTGTGTTAAAAAGACATTCAGGTAATATTGTTACTGTGCTAACATTGACAGAACCTTTAAAAATATTTATATATAGCGTAGAAATAACTTTCTGTTAATGATACAGTAAGAATGCTCCCTGCTAGCTTTGATAAGACCTTTACGAAACTTTAGCTCTGAAAACGGTCCCTGTTATCTGGATAGCCATCATTGTGAGTAATACAGTACATAATTGCCATTTTTTTTTTTTTTTTTTGTGAATGCATTGTGTGTTTTGAGTAGGACTGAACAATATTGGAAAAAAGTTTACATTGTGATATCTGAAGTTTTTGCAAT
This sequence comes from Brevimyrus niger, assembly GCA_015164015.2. Classification (NCBI taxonomy): domain Eukaryota; kingdom Metazoa; phylum Chordata; class Actinopteri; order Osteoglossiformes; family Mormyridae; genus Brevimyrus; species Brevimyrus niger. Next base: position 25,436,433 of record JAABNY020000119.1, read on the forward strand.
GTTTTTGAGTTGAAAGTTAACTACTGTATATTGCCAAACAGAACGTACTTTCTACCGGTGGACAGTGAAATGTGCTAACAAACACAAAGCAGTGTCGACAAATAACAATATCATGTCTGTGGAATACAAAATATTTCCATATAGCGGAAAGTTAATATATGTTTGTGAATAGTCCTTGTTCGCTTTTCTAATCCTCACTCATTTTTGTTTAATTTCTTACATATACAGTACTGTACGCCACGGTATGAGTGCAACAACAAGGGCGGGAATGATAATGCGCTATCTGAGAGAATCATGAACATGCATAGCATGCCGCGTCAGTGTTAGCATCACGTATTGTGCAACACCCAGTACTGAAGGTGTGCGTGTGTGGAGTTTGCATGTTCAAAGTTTGCGTGTGTGTGTGTGTGTGTGTGTGTTTGTTTTTGATGGTTCTTCTGGATTCCATTCACTGTCCAAAAACATGCAGCTTGGTTGCTTAAATTGACCGTAAGCGTGGTGGGCTTGTCCACACTGAAGAGGGGATAATACGCTTAACTCAAAAGTGCGTAACCTCTTGGGTGCTTTCTGACTTACGTGCTTGATGGGGGAAGCAGCCCCTATGTGAACCTTCTCACCTTCTATCCTTGAAATGAGGGTGATACTGTAAGATTCAAGTGTTCAGATCAATTCAGGTGTGTTCATGTGCAGTATAGTGTGACCATGGATTTCAGAACACCTCATTGGAAGTGTTGTTGAAGCTCTTAAGACTGGAAAGAGTTAAAAACTTCAGCCTCCTTCAGTCAGGCAGATTCCAAATGGAATACATTCAGCACCATAAATGTTCTTCCTGAATCCTGCAGAGAAGTGCAGACTATGTGAAACAGGGGGAGAGCTCAGGATATGTGGCCATTACTTGCACTGGATAATGTCCTTGTTCGTGAATGTAGGATATGGAAAATAACAAACAATAGTTGTTGTTTTTTTCAGGATGTTACCAAACAGTGTTCTCCAACTCTGAGTTAAATCTTCTAAAGACCACCTGCATGTTCCACAGTACTACTAGAACAGTGTTTAGGGACAGATTTCATTTTGGTCTCTTTGTTTGGTACACGGCATTATTTTTAGAGAAAACAAGACTCTGCGTATCAACACTGCATAGCACAGTGGAGAATGGAGTATAATATGGGACTGATATACCTCCACTGGGTCCAGATGGACTTGCAGTCATGGAGGAAAGAGTGAATTCCAAGTTCTATCAGGAAATTCTGCGGCATAATGTAAGGGCATCTGTCTGTGATCTAAAACTTAAAAGAAGTTGGGTCATGCAACATGACAATGATCCAAAACAGAGTAGTAAATTGACAGCAGAGTAACTCAAACAAAAGAAATACCATATTTTTGAAGGGCCCAGTGTGAATCCTGACCCTAGGCCTATTAAAATGCTTGTGTGATATGCAGCTGGCCGATCAAGCACGACATCCTAAAAATAGACATAAATTGAAACAGTGTTCTATAGAGGAATGGCCAGAAAGTGAGGATATTGTTATGATTTCTGTTGTTTTTGTTAAATAGTTCATCATATGCCTTTTTTCTTGGAAATATGAAAATGCTGGGGCTCAATTACAGGATAGTGCATGAAATATAAATAAATGTTTTATACTGCGCTCTTGTTTATGGTTGCACTGTAAATTGATCAGAAATGTTCACAAATTCTTGAAGTTTTGTTAAAGCTATATGAGGTGTTAAATTAAATCAAGTTTTTTTATCGTACAGCAAATATGGATTGGTGAGGGCAATGAAATGAATTGTATTATTGTACCCATTAATGAAATTTTACATAGAATGTGGTATGCAGTGTTGAAGATACTTTTAGATGGTAACTTTTCAAGACACAAGCTGTCAAGATGACAAGTTGACAATGACAATGACAATGTATTTTTTTAACGATGTTGCATTTTGCCACACTGCATTGCTATTTGTAATAACAAAGCTGTTAGTTACTGGAAAAGCTACAGCATTCTAAAAGTAGCTGCGCTGCTAATAAGCTACTGAAAAAAGTAAAGTTAGTAGCATCTCTAATTGTAGTTAGCTACTCCACAACATTACTGGTATGTACTGTATATCTGAGTAAACATAATGCTCTTCAAATACACATTATGGACACTCTAAATAGTTAAACGGTGTTTAAAAATGTATTCGTAAAACATGCGTGGTTCCTCAGTTGCTCATCATGCAGAGCAAGACCGGTTTGATTATCGGCTGCAAAGTGAACAATAACAATAACATGTCCTTTATTACACTTTATTATGATTGGATTCCTGCCCCACTCACCGTTTTACAGTAACATCTATTGTCAGCTAGGTGCCTGCAGGGGCTATAGGTAGATTCAAATGCACTACATTTCTTCCAGACAAATCACGTTGTCAAGAGTAACAAGAACCCGGTGGATGACATCACACAAATTGTAATGTGAGGTGGTTGATACTGGCTTTTATCTAAAACTGTCATTTAAATGGAGCCCTATTACTAGGTAAGAGAGACGTATGAGAAGATATAGAAGAGAGGGAGACTGAGAGAAAAAAATTGGGATTTTATATATATGTGTGTGTGTGTGTTGTCCAGGTATACCTTACCTTGTGGGGACCAAATGTCCCCATAACGTGATAAATATGGGAAACTCTATCTTGTAAAAATCTGTGACTGCAATGAAAAAATTATTAACATGCGGTCCCCAAAAAGATATGATCACACATCTGTGTATATATATATATATATATGTATACACACACACACACATACGCATAGAATACTATACTCTAATATTAACCAATATCACACAGACAGTAATACACATGGTATTTTATTTAAAAAAAATATATGGTGCTTTGAAAAAATACAAAGAGCACATGCTTCAAGAAAATCTTAGAAAAACTTATGTTGTATAGACGAGGAGTCATCAATACTTACAGGCTGACACACACAAGAAGACATTGAGTACTACACAGTACACAATTCTTAGTTGGAAGTGTACGAATTATTAGGAATAGCAGTTCTTTAAAACAGAAGGAAAAAAATACAGAGCACTCCTAAACAATATTTGTTCCCTCTGTTTATATAACTGCTACTCCTGGTAGGTTTGTTTGGATACTCTGTAACACGTTATTTAGGGGACACAAGTAACTTACTCAGTTACCTCTGAAATACAAACCTTGAACAAACACAGTATAGTAGTTTCATGAAATACTTAAGCAGTTATGACTGATTAATAACAAACTGACATAGGATCGGAATTCAACTATCATTTATTTTCTGGCTAATTGATACATTAGTAAGAATGTACAACTACATTAGTCGTGCCCCCTCAAGCAAAGTGTTACTGGACGTTTTTTATTATTATTATTTAAGTGAACTGATATGGGACGTGTGTGTTTACTGAAAGCTCAGGAAGATGTAAAATGGTTAATGCACCTCAGTTTGGAATCACCAGCTTTTTAATAATCTAAATATGGTGCAAAAAGAAGTGAAATAAATTTCTCAAAATAGTGTTACATTTACATCAAGGAACTATATTGCTTAAGGCAAATACTGTATGTAGAATTTAAATTTAATTGACAGCTAATGATATTTTTATATTGATAGCGTTCTGTTGGTTATCGGAAATCGCATGTTTAAAAGGCCCATGGGTAGCCACCATTGTATTTTTCCAGCACATCGATTGTTCTTATAGTATCTGGCCAACTTCCTCCTTCTCCCCACTTATGTGCAGCCCTACTCCTGCTCCTTACAATAATGTAAACATTTAAATTACAGTGTAACAAAAAAGGATATTGTAACATTAGGATCAATTCTCAAAATGAAAACATTCAGACTGAAAGAATCAATATTTCAGTATTGATCTGCACACCCCTACTAGCCTGTCTTATTTGATGACAAGGGGCATATTAAAATGTTTGCAGCTGTCCTGTTTGCTTGTTTTTCTGTAGTTTTTTTCCTGCATTGTAAGGCTTTATAATGATGTCTTTTCTATTGTATTAAAGTATTAAATTAGAAATTAACATTATTTATCAGTATTTTTTTTTACTTGATTTTTTGTATACAATCAAAATTCAACATAAATTCAGTTAAGAAAAAAATAAACAGTAAACTGTTTTCTCTCTTCCTTTAGTTACTTAATCTATAGTATTTGATATTGCCACAATGTTTATAATAAATGACTTATCTTGAAGTACCATCCCAAACAGTCATTATAAAGTATAAGCGTTTTTAGTGTTAGATGTATCCAGTTTCTTTACCTTTTTCTTTTCACCTTTGCTCAAATGAAACAAGAAAAACTCGTCATCACCGCTGCCAGTGTTTGTCGCTAGACAATTTCTTTCGGTATGCAAACTTTTCCCAGTAAGTTAAGAAAATTTCACATCGTGTTTTGTGTGAAAGTTTGAGATCTGTTTGAGAACAAGTGCGTGTCATTTTTTCATGCTGTGTTCCATGTGAAACACCCCTTCGACAATCACACGAGCAGACTTTGCCCTAAATACAGCATATTTTCCCAATCAGGTCCTCTCAGCTTCATTGGCTAATTGTAGTCTGTGAGAATCCTTTTTTTCCTAACTAACACTAAACAGAACCATGTGACTTGGGGGGGCTGTGCTGGGATCTTTTCTACGGAATTATATGGGAGAAGGTTTAATACCACACAAAGCAAACACGAAAACAAAGAAGAAAGCCAAATGCATAAACTCAGGCAGTCAAATCAGAAATCAAAACTTTTAGGTCTGAGGCCCGGTGCCTTAGTGTCTGATAAAACCTTAATAAGACAGATTCCTGTACCTTTTTCTGCCAAAAGGGGGGGGCAATGCTGGGTTGTACAGTTGCTTCACACTGTCGCCTCAAGCTTCATGATTCAGATTCCAGCCCTTCCCTGTGTGTGAGATGTTCACCTGCCCTTCCCATGTCAGATGTTTCCTCTGGGTACTTCTCTAGGTTCTGCCACCTCTTCTCTAACTGACATTTCTAAATTGCTAGTAGAATATGATTGGGAGTGCATGTATGTCCCTCTGGTAAACTTACATTGTGCTCTGTTCCTGTTAGAGTGAAACGCATTATTGTTATTATTTTGTCATTCATGTATTTCACGTAGTTAAGCAATGTATAATGGTATAATGTTTGTATACTGTAGTAAAATGCATTCCTGTAAGCAGTAGTTTTCTACTACTTTCTACTAGGCCATTTCCTTATGAGTTGGAAATCTCAGTTTGTTTAAACAAAGACAGGGACATCCCTTTTACGACCATTGAAACTTGAAACCAGAAGTTCCTGTCTCCCTCCCACTTTCTATCTTCTCATACCTTGTTTTATTTTCACTATAAATAAAGGAGCAAGGGAATCCCACCCCTTGTAGCTCACACTGCAGATTGTGTGACTACCCTTGCAAGTAAAGAGAACAAGTGTTTGTGTCATTCCTTGAGCCGGGGGGATGGTGTTTGAGTGGAAAGCCTGTTGCTTTCTCCAACAGTTTCCCACACCGTAATGCTGACCCGGGTGAGAATGATGCTCTGTAACATTTATAAATTGGTTGTGATTGGCATGTCAAATATGACTCATTAACGTAGCACAACACAGCACCTCCTGTTAAATCCAACATAGAAGGGGGCTACAGTAAGGCTGATTAACCAGCAGGTGGCACTGCTCAGTAAGATCTTTTCAAAATTTTGTCTAAAATTAAAACATGTCATGTAACACTGTTATATATTATTTTCACCCTTACTTTCTGGAGTATCATGTACAATACCTCCTGAATAAATTGTGAATGGAAATTTCATTCAAATGTAAAGCTTATCATAGATTCTCATTCATAGTACCCTTTGACTCAAAAAAAAACAACTTTAGACTCAATCAATTTCAATTAGGATATTCTGAGCATCTAAAGTTTGTGAATTTCCAATTATGTCTGAATGTAATATAGATACAAGGCATGCCTAAAATGCAAGGGTGCTGATGATGTTTTGCAGAACCATATGTCTATCAACAAGGTATCTACAAGACCTGCATTTCAATCCCTATCCTCAAGGCTCTACACAATATGATATGGCTCATTATTGTTCATTATTTAGTCAACGCACACACACACACACACACACATACATACATACAGATTTGTATTTATATCTTTGTGGGGACTATCCATTAATTTCTATGGGAAAACCCCTAATCACACAATATATACATAACACACACAAAGTATGCATCTGTGTGTGTGTGTGTGTGTGTGTGTGTGTGTGTGTGTGTGTGTGTGTGTGTGTGTGTGTGTGTGTATGTGTCGAGGTATACTACCAAATTTTCCCAACAATGTGATAAAAACCTGTTATTTTGACGTTGTGGGGACCATTTTTTGAGTCCCCATAAGGGGAATTTTAATTTTATAAAAATTTGTGACTGCAATCAAAAAACTAAAAAACATATTTTGTTTGGTTACTTGTGGTTAAGGATAAGGCTCGGTAGGGATTAGAGTTTCCCCATAGAAATGAATGGTGAGCCCCCACAAAGATATAATTACGAACATGTGTGTGTGTGTGTGTGTGTGTAATATTTACCCTTTAATACATTCTCAAATTTCAGGATGTTTTCGTTTATACAACAGAAAGCATTTTTCCGCGTACAAAACAAGCTCTATAATTATTTTGCTATTTCTGATTTGGAATAAATAGAATGGTATCAGAATGTTAACAATAGGGCGTGACCATTGGTACACAGAACGTATGAATGTAGACACAGTGAGCTTACCTTTAATAACCTGAGCGGAGGACTATCCACAGCTCATTCAACATTTACTCATGCCTACAATTGAATTATAGTCTAAATCTCTCAACATTGCACCTTAGCTAGTCACATTTGTTACAAACGCAAACCTAACAGCTCATCACATATTCAGTGTCCAAGCAGTAACAAACCTTGATCATTTTAAATCGTGAAAATGCATCTCTAAAATCCAACTGCAGCATGCAGGAAGTCACTGCACACGTATGCTATGTACTACACCAGTAGATGGTGTATTTCAGACACAGCTGAGGTACGGCTCCCTTGTCCAGTAGCCTATCTGAGTCCTGCGTTCGCGAACTCGCTCACCAGCTTTCTGAATGAGAGACCCAAGGAAGTGGAGAAACATGCTTATTCATCAACTCACTCGCTGACTCGGCTGTTTGCTCACTGTAGGCATATATACCCTCAATCCCAGGTTTAGTTTCCAACCAAGCATATGCTCGCTTACAGTGTGCTGTTACACTGTCTCACTGGCTCTCACTGGCCATAGTCGAGGAGGAAAGCAGCATTCACATCATATTCCTGAGGGCAAGCAGAAGAATGAAAAGAACATTCCTGTAAGGAACTCATTTCGTTCTAGCAATTCGTTCAAGAACGTCACACCATAACAGGACGGGTAATCGTGGCATGCAGTTCATTCGTGCAAATATTCTCTATTACTAGAAAATGCGCTTAGTAGAGTACTGACCTCTGCCAAGACGGTGATATCCTGCCAATTTCAAGATCTAGAAAAAAAATCTATACACTGAAGTATAAGGGGCAATATTGGCTAACATATAAGCTTTAATAACACCATGACCTTGATCTAATTATTTACCATAATCCAATTATCAAGTGTTATAAATGTATTAAAACATGATCAATGGCTGTACAGCTCAGCAGCTGAATAGCTGTTGTTTTGTTTAAACAGGTTCAGTTTCGCTCTGCACCTGTGATAAAATAGGCTATAATTCATTTAATTTGACTGATAATGGCAAAATATGTGATTTCATTTAAAAAAAGACAGATCACTTTTACGTTCCATGTTCCATCATCAATTTCTACATTAATTTTCTCGACGTTTTATTTTCTTGCTGTAGTATCATTTCCATGTTGGTATTGAAGTATCTTAGGCAGGTATCATCGGCGTCATGATTTTGGTATCCTTACATTTGTGTGGAGTTTGCATGTTCTCCCTGTGCCGTCGTGGGGTTTCCTGCGGGTACTCCGGTTTCCCCCCACAGTCCAAA
>JAABNY020000119.1:25460257-25489687 GCA_015164015.2 Brevimyrus niger
AAGAGAATTGTGCAAGTCAACAGAAGACGGTGTTTGAGAGAGAGCCAGGAAGCCAAGTCGCATTTACAGGTGGCCATGAATCCCTTGGACCATCTCATTAATGCACAATTCGTAGAGAGATACAAGCTGCCCTGGGGCGACATAATGAGCCTCCTTGGTCTGCTGCAGGGTAATCTGAAGACAAACACACTGGAATTTTGCCTTCGGCGCACCGTACGGCTTCTGACGGCTCTCTGCTTCTACGCCACCCCGTGGATTCCTGCAGAACTACAGATGCACATGCCGTCAGCAAGGCTGCCTTGTCCTGCATCTGTGCATTGATCACATTTCTGATGCACTCTGAACACAACTACATGCGATGTCTAGCAGGAGAGGATGCCTTGCATAACAGGGAAATTGGTCTTCATGCCATCACAGGCATAGCTAGCATTGTAGGCGCAGTGGATGGAATGCTCAACCCTCTTCATATTTGCAGCCCTTGAATCCTACCTGCATCTGTAGAAAAGGGTACTTGGCACTAGGCCTACATGTCCATGTGATATGCAACCATCAAGGGTATTTTACAGACATTGTCTCCAAGTGATCTGGGAGTTAACTTGATGCTTATATTTCTCAGCAAATAGGCTCATTTATTTTGGTTGCTTTGGTGTCTTTTTATTGATTTTCTAATTAGTTTATTTTTTTATATCTGCATATGGTGTGATAATCATATGACATATCTCACCATTGAAATACGTGGGATCAATTTTCCTGTTTATTGACAGTCTGGGATTTTCTCACGTGAAGGCTGGAGAGGAGCCAACAAAGTACTACTTAAAGTCTGTTAGTTAATTCTGGAACAACAAAGGGTTTCGGGAAATGCACATAGACCTCACTTGGCCTTTACCTACGTGGTTCTTTATCTTGTTTGTTATTCAGTAAGATCAATCGCTTTCGGGAAAACCACCCAATTGGTTAATCGCATGTCACACCCAAAACACGCCTCTGAATAATTAGAACTTAGGACAGAGTTAGGAAAACCTTTTCCCACCTTGCACTTGTGCAAAGTCTGATTTCTCCGCCATCAAAATAGCAAAATGGATTAGGGCACGCCCATAACTGTTAGTTTTGCTTTGCCCTTCATTCTTTGAATTAGATCGTCAAAATAGAGCCCATGGTTGGGTGAGTTTGCTGTGGAGGAACCTGACTGGAATGCAACCACAAGACACACACAAGCCCGCAGACACAGAACGCCTTCCCAGAAGATTGGCAGCTGTTATAGCTGCAAAGGGGGGACCGACTCCATATTGATGCCTATGGATTTAGAATGGAGCGTCATAAAAGTTTCTGTAATGACAATGTGTTCTCACACTTTTGTCCATATGGTATATCTTACACGTGGTTTTGATTAAAACAGAATATTTAGCACACTTCATATTGTGGATATTGAAAATATTGTGTATCAGTACCCTGCCTAAAAATACCAAAATATGGTTTTTGGTCAATATCGGCAAGTCCTATGGACCACACAAAGAAGATGAGGGACATGCGGTTTCCTAAGTGACAAAGTAACATCTATCCCTTTTTGTGTTATCTGACTATGTTTACAAGTGATAGCCTAAGTAAGGTGCTTATGTGTTTTTTTTTAATAATCCAATTACTGCATTTGCATGACTTGCTCTGTTATCGGGTTATTAAAAACACGCGAAAAACTTAATCAGGTTATAGCATGTAATTTGTAGCACGTTAACTGTAATCGGCTACTGCGTCTCTCAGTCGCTTTAAACAACTCAAGTACTTTCAAGTAACTCTTATGGCCCAAAGTAATCTTAAGTTAGTTAGTCTGTATTCTAACTAATAAATAAGCCAATAGCAAAAGTGTTATATTTAGAGAATGCATAAACTTTTTGATTTAGTAGAACTATCTTAAATGCCACTTGATGTCACTTTCTATGTAACTACAGTCTCCAAGGTCTGCTTATGCTGCATATATAAATAGTGAGATTCCTAATGTGTTGGGTGGTAGGCAGCCAAAGAAATTCGCCTTCAGGCTCTGAGCAAATGACGTACAGGGTGGGGATATGAGCAAGGTGATGCTCATGTCTTACTGGGCAGTGGCTGAAGAAAAAAAAAGAAAAAAGGGCAACTGTCTGTCTGAATTTTACCCAAATGACTCAGGCAAACAGAATTAATTGAGGTAATAGGATACATGTTGTAGGATGTTTTTTGTTCCATTCCATATTGTCAAACGGTGTGAACTATTAGGATAACTATGATGTGCATGAATTGTGGTTCTGTGGTGTGAGTCACGAAGACGGGTGGCATGGAATCTTAATGCATGCATCTGAGGCAGCTACGCAACAAATTGACGACATTCTTCAGCCGGGATTAACAATATATTCCTTTCATGAAAAAGTCAAACGTGCATTTTAATTTAAATTAAAGGTAGTAAAAAATAAAAATTAAGAAATTAAAATTACACATAAAACAACATTGATCTCAAGCATAATTCTCGTGAAATAAAGTTAATTTAGCTTATTTTTATTTCTAACGTGTAAACAGAGGGACATACACTTTTACCTTTAGGGTGTTGTAAGGTTTATTAGGTTCAGTTTCATTACCTTTATTAGATCTGGAAGGCAAATGAAAGTAGTTTACCAAAACCGTCCCTAACAGAATCATTTAATGAAAATCATTTAAAGAAAAATGCATGTATGGTATGTTTTTGCTTTGATGGAACATTATTTAGTAGCATTATTGTAATCTATGGCTGTACGAGTTGGATGATACTATCCGGAGTTCTTCATTGTAATAAAATCTATAAATTTAAGGTGCATATATGGACATTTAAATTACAATGGGGTTATTACTGGTTATATTTATCACTTAGGCACTGGTTTTTAATTTTTTACAAAACCTAATCCAATCCCTTTAATGATTTAAATTTCACACAGTCACATATATAGTTAATATTGTAAATATGGAAAAGCGGTAATAAAGAAAAAACGACTAACCTAAAGTTTAATGCAGACTAAAGTTTATTTCCCTTTTCAAAATGTTACTTTTTGAAAATGTACAGTATTGCTAATTATCAAAATGTCATACAGAATTATTTATATGATTTCGCACAAATTCCTTCTCATGGAGGTGGGAAGTGCTGCACTAACAGGCTCAGCGTCATCAAGGGGATAAACTGGGCAGACATCAGTTTTGCAATGACTCTGCAGTCCTGGACTGCTTAGTGCTGTCATGTTTCAGTCAGGAATAAAACAGGGTGTTGTCCAACCTTTGGAGAAAAAAAAAAATGCAAGCTCTGGCCTTCAGCCAACGTGTGAAACCACGGCCCAACCCAGAACTTCCACACCCAGCCTGCATGCCATTCTTACCGGTGAACTCACAGCCTGAGCTGATCCGTGTAGCAATAATAAACCTAACTAAACACACCAAAGTGCATCTGACACAGTGAACAGAAATTGCAATGTTGCTCTCGCTTCACAATCATGTGATTTCCACTCATGGATGTATGTGACACTGCCCCTCAAAAGTAATTTTATTCTCAAACACTAGCAATCATGTGTGAAACATTTTGATTTTAGCAGTGGAAAAAGCTTTGTATCTTAAATGCTCCGTACAAGAATACTTTCAGGAACAAAGGAACCAAGAGGAATAAAATTGATATTTAAGCATTTCCAGCTGATATGTTGCAAAGACATTTGCTTTTCTGTACACACCTGTGTGATGAAAACTAGGTGTTTCCTCTTGGTTTAGGTGACTAGAAAAACTGGTTGTTTATTCTCCTCTGACTCTTGTCCGCAGATCTGCCTCACTGCTTCTCTGAGAGACGGTCTTCCTTACAGCTGAGGAGTCACTTTCCATTCAGCAGAGAAAAGGTAATAAGAAACAGTGCAATCTCACAACCGACATTTCAGAGGGATCCTGAAATGGTTTTAAATATCTCGGATCTCTGATATGAATAGGCTGAAGACTGTAAAATTCTGTGCTGCCGTAGGTCGTAGAAATCCAGCTTAGCAATAACCCTTTGGCAAGAAATTCAGCAATTAACACTGGCAGAAGAGTATGCTAGTTCAGTTTTCTTCCTTTGTGCATATCGCTGAAAAATGGCTGTTTTTATTGCAATAGAGATGTAATTTTTATGTTGCAATGTTAATTCATATGGTTCAAAACCAAAAGAGAATGACTTGCTGCACAAAGCTGAATATCTTTGTTACTTATTTATTTACTTATAGCTATTTAATATTGCGTTGCAGTTTATTATTTGGGAGTATTACATAATATTCAAAGCCATAACATTTTTAAAGCTCTTTTTCGATTATACTGTTAAATTACATTATACATTAATTTTGCTTACGAATTTACTTTTTATTTATTATTTTCTGCATCCTTACCAGTGGTCCATACTCTTCCTTACATTAGTAAATCTGTTTTGTTGTATTATCAACATAAAAGTGTGTCTGTATAAAAAGTCAAGACAGCATTACATTTTTTGCATAAAATGTGAATCACATTTTTTATTTAATTTAAATGAAACACTACTATTGGCTGGGTAACAGTTTACTTAAACAGACCCATTGTGTCATGTTGCCTTGTCCAGATCCACATGACATTGTTTAGTATGAAATATTTTACTTAGCAAGGTGCCGCTGATGTGGTTCTATGTATCTCAGAAAATATCATTTTGTTTGATAATGCTTGTGCCTGGAATGCAATTGATAGCATTTCTTACATTTAACTGTAACATTGAATAACATCTGGTGCATTCTACAATCCTCTTTCACTTTAAACAATCAAGGACTCACCTTAGTACTATGTGGTCATCGTGCCATGTGCAAACTGATATACAGTTCTGTTTTAAAGCCTAAATTAGCAGTGATTGTTCCATATCATGGTATATTTTTCAAGTTAATATATTAACAGAAATTACATGTGGTTGGGGGGGCTGTGCACCCCTGGTAACATGCACAGCAGACATATCACAGCTATTGTGGGTTCAGTTCCCAACCTGTCTGTTCCTGTGTAAAATGTGTGAAGTCCCAGACCCATGTGGACCTTTTGGTTTTGTTGAGCTCCTGTCTCTAAATTGTGCAGAAGTGTGTGCATCCAATGCCAGCTGACCCCTGCTTTGTGCCCTCTGTCTCCTGGGGGGGGGGGCTCCTGGCTCACTGACACCCTCTATTAGACGGGCAGATAAGGGCAACGGCAGGATACAGTTTCATAATTGCTGTAATTCCATATATAATTAAATGATATCATTTTATTATACTCTATTTTTTGTGTAATGAGATACTTTCAAATTTTTAATTTATCGCCAAAACGAATCAATATAGTTCTCAGTAACCAAAAATCATCTTGAGAAAACACCCAAGGCATATAATCGAAGTAGTAAACCAGTGGTAGGTTATGTAGCTGGACTTCAGCTGAATACTATAATATATTTATTATTTTGGATAGGAATCCCATTTCAATCTCAATACTTCGATATAGAACAAAAAATGCAATAGACGGTTTGATTAAATAGAATCAAACAGAAATCAGCCTTTGCAATTTCAGACAATAATAATAATAATAATAATAATAATAATAGCTTTTTAAATAAATAATAAATTGTTATAGCCAATAGAAAACAAAAAAGTAGATTATGTCATTAGATTGCAGCATATTTAAATTGACGTCATATTGAGAGTAATTGGAAGGTTTAATTTGCTCTTTCTTGCAATTCCAAGGAGTACAAAGTTTAATAATGGTTTTCTGAATTGCGCTCATCTATCTTGTTCTACTAACTAATTAGCTTTTAAGGTTCATACTTTCAAAAACCATCAGATGAAAACCCTGGAGTGTGCATACCCAACAACATCATGTTTTCCATTAACCTGTTCTTTAGAAATGCTCATACTCAATGTAATAAGGGACATTCTCTGAAGATGTGACATTTCTATGTCTGAAGAATGTGATCCTGGAATGTGTGAATGCTCACACGAAAGGGGTTGTTCCCGCATGACATGTTACTGGCAAGTCATGCCCCGAAGCGATTCAGTTTGGGCTTTTCCCATGTTTCCAGGCTGTATGTTATACAAGTCTGTGCACTGTGAAACAAGGACACCTTACAAATGCATTTAGTATACCAAGAGTACCCTTGGATATAGTCCCGTTAAAAATCTCTCATAGAATAATTCACTAAAAAATATTTGCATAAATTTAAAACAAACGGTCTTAAATATGACATCTCAGTTGTTATTTAGGTTATCAGTTATTTAGGTTGTCTCAGTCGGATATTTAGGGGAAACACGTGATGGCCAAAACGTGAAAGTAGATTATGTAATATAACTGTTTTTGACATTTTAACTAAAAACGTGCCCAAGCTCACAGGAGTGAAAGCCCCTTATTCAGAGTGAAATAGCTTTCACTTATAAAGTCATGGGAACAACGCGAATTTGCGAGAATCTACTTACGGTAAGTTTGTGTTGATTTTATGTCTTTCACAATGACTCAGAAACTTGCATGAGTCTTCGGGCAACAGGTTTATACACGTTTAATGCATTGCAAGTGCATTCCAAAATTGGAAAAAGTTAAGGACATCTTGTTTGTTCTTGCTTGGTTGCACAAACTGTGACTATATCTGTATTTCAGCCTTTCTGAGCATTTCGTAAATCGTTAAAGTTTGGGTGGGGTATTTACAGTAATCGCGGTAATGTGTTGCTCTGTAAATGTAGGCTGCTTTTTATGTAGTACTATATCATGTTGCAGTTTGTTTTGATACACCTTTCTTGACCATTGACAGCCCTTTGATATACTTTAATATGGAGCATGGATTTTTCTGCTGCATTTAACACTGTCTCATATAGTAATGACTTATGAATGAATTATCTCACGGTTCATTTATAGGTAAAGTCTGATAGCACTAAGAAAAATTACACAAACCAAACAGTCCTGTATATTAATACAGCACAAACCTTGTTTGTCACCTGGCTGTACCGCCAACGATTGACACTTCAGGGAATGGCGTGACATGTTGTTGCCATAATGAATACGCATGTTTATTGTTCAGAATTTCTGAGGACTATGTAAAAGGTGACTACCCGATGCAGCTATTGTGTTAATGAACTCTGTCTCGTATGCTGTCGTTAATACGGTAGCCTCTGCACCTCTGAATGCTCCAGAAATTTACTAGAGATAGTAAGAAATAGCGAAGACCATACAATGAAACAATTTTGTAATAAAGATATTTTATACTAGGCGTGGTAAATGTACCATATGTCCAGGTCTTTGAAAAAAAAAAAGTCTTTTATTTTCATGAACAACCTAAAGAAATGTATGCATTTATTGCACCTTGTTCGGTCGCTTACATGCAAAGTATGTGGCTGCCACACCCACCACGATCCCTTCTCATTGTACACAGTGTTGCTGTACTTTGGGTCCAGTGTTATGACTTGGCTGCGAACAGAAACCTTGATATCTGCAAAGTGAAGTGTACTTGCTGGAGCATGTGGACCATGTTCAGCAGGTTATTCAAGAAGAGACGCTTCAAGAAACTGTTTAAATCTGTTAGTCACGGGGATAGCATAGGCTAACAGTGAGAAGATACATAATATAATAATACTTCGGAAAATGGCAAGTAAGGATTATGTCATGGCATATTTCTGTAATCCGATAATGCGTTAGAAATAAATAGCAGCATGGAAAACACCCAAAACAGAAGCATTCAGGAGCATTCACACTGCGATGCAACACAATCACCTCGTATTGGGATGCAGACGGTAATGACGGAGAATAATGGACAGTTTTGGATGGCGAAAAGAATAAAGTAAAATAAGACAAGTCTGGATGTGCCCAACAGGAACCGAAAAAAAAACAGAAGCGGGGTAGATGCAGGTCTGTGGGGAGGTGTCTAGACCTGGGGGGGGGGGGGCAGTCTTATCCGCAAATGGCCGGTGTGTATGCAGGTTTTTGGGGTAACCTTTAGGTCAGTCGTTCAAACCCGGGTGTGAGGACTCCTCAGCCAATCAGTCCTCAGATTACTAATCTAATTAGGGAGCTGCAGAGGAAACCCGTGTACGAGGTGGGTCTTTCTGGATAAGACTGCCCACCCCTGGTCTAGACTGTTACCTGGTTACCAGGAGCAAAACAAATTCACACCAGTAATTCAGGGGAAAGGTGAAAATCCCCAGCCGCCGCATTGTCCCCTGACCACAGGCTATATTCCAAGTAAAACCTTAAAGAATGTAACTAAACTGTAGCTGAAGCTAAGAAATTTATGCTTAAGCTTTATTTTTACTTTTATTTCAGTTGTTACTACAAAAGGATCAGAAGAACATAGTAAGGAAAGACTAAACTTCAGTGCAGCGTCTCTTACGCTTGTAAATGATTTTCCTAATTTCATATGTTGAATGTCTGTGCATGTTGCCCCATCCTGGTTACCTTTATTGTACATAGTTCCATGCAGTTGTTGCTGTTCTTGGGAGTCTCTCTAGGAGCGCAGAAGGATTATGGGTAGTGGTGGAGTTTAAGAACATCTGGGGAGGGGGGTGGAGGGGTTGATGAAGCGACTTGATTGGAGGCCTAGAAAAAACAAACCCACCGCTGATGGTGGGGCGACTGTACGACCATGAACCGGCGGGCCGGGGCCACCAGGGGGGGGGTCATGTAAGAGAGAGGGAGGCTCTCCCTCTCGGCGGCTGGGTCTGTGGCTGACAACATTTAGTATTACGTTGTTCAAGGAAAAGACCAGATTTACTAAATTCGCCTTGCCTCCTCATCAACGCAGGGTTAAGGGTGCGGCAGACCATACAGAAGCGAATATCCGGCAGTGGACCAGCTACAATTTGGTGAAGAAGCCTTTTTTGCTCTACAGGAAATGTTGGGTGACGATGGACAAAGGTACCAGGAGGTGCAGCACCTTGAGAGCTTCCCAAATAAAGTGTCAGACAAGATGAGTAGGGACCGCAAACAGGAGAATGGCATGGTAACAATCACATGCATTTATTTACTTTTTCCTCTATTAATACAAGGACGTACCTGTCAGATTGTGACCTTACCATATCCCCAGTATACATTATCTGCACTTGCTCAATGACAATCACTTGGTGATGCTTTGTTAGTCAGAATTGTCATAACATTGTGGGAGTGAGAGGGAAACAATGAATGCCGTCGGCGTTCCTCTCTGTTACCTGTTTACAAGTTTTAACACAGAGTTGCTTGTTAAACCTGGAAATGATCTGGCAGGTTCCCAAAACATGGTTGTCCAAAAAAAATGAAATTGCACCAAATTTAATTAACATGACCTGTCAAATAGAAACGAGCGTATTGCTTATAACTGCAGGGTTATTTTTTCCCTCATTGTAGTCGCTATATGCATGGATTTCTGTGATGCATGTATGTGACAATGAAGTTCAATCCAAATTGTATTCTATTAACTGAGCAGTACAAGTGGAGATCTCACGGACTGCTCATATTCAGACAAATGAGCACCTTGAAAATAAAAAAGGCATGAAATGCTATACGCCATTTAAAATGTATTCTGCAGTATTCTAAAACAACAAATTACTGAAAAAATCCCGGTCTAAAGGGATGAAGCCTAGTAGTAAAATTACAATTTTTATTCCAGTTGATTATTTGATATAATTCAGCCATGTTGACTTTTTGCAGGATAGGACATTCAGAATACTATTTCAAATATCGTTTGGTTTGTATATACATTTAATTTATTTGAAAATGCTTTTGATTTACGTTTTCTCCTCATATTGAATCCTTTAGGAATCAGCCTTTGCGAATAAGCAGCCCGAAAGTCCTTCATCTGAAGAGGAGCCACCAGCTGCAAAAATCAGCCAGAACCCGAAATACCAACTCTTTCTTGCTTCAGATATAGTTGGGAAAGATTCCAGGAATGAAACAAATGAGAATGGGCCCAGAAGCTCCCAGTGGGAGAGCAGTAATTCTAGATTTGGGTCTAACAACCACCGTGGGTCTCTGGAGTCCCTGGCATCCCGGGACTGGGATACTATGTCAGACAGGGTGAGTATCAGCAGCTGTACTGGAAGCTTCTTATGTTGCTTCCGCACTTTAAGCAGACATTTCTTTTGCCCGCTGTTATGAGAATGGTCAAAGTCGGTGCTTAAGTGTAAGATTGTAGTCAAACGCCATGAATTATTCATAAGCAAGCTTACAGTTTGAAATGTTGTGCTCGTTGGTTTCAGGTGGGTGGCTTTGACAGTCCACCGAGGGTGTTCAACAGTCCCTATGCTGCTCACTCAATCGACCACGTTTACAGAAGTGCCGAATACAAGGTATTACATCATTCACGTTTCCGATAAATTTCACAGTCACATTTTTATGACTTTATGCATATTTTGTGCGAGTCTCTGAAGTATAGTTGATGAATCTCATTCCTGAAAGTAGTATTTTAATGATAAGTGAATAATAAGTGAAATGATTTGTTTACTACTCTGCTTCAGTGACGCCTCGTGCTGTAATTCCAGGTATTCCTTTGACGAGGTGCTATACTTTCATTCCTGATTCTCTCTCTATATTTTCTGCCCTTGCTCGCCAGGATATGATGTCACCAGCCCTGTCTGACCTCAGCGTTTTTAGCTACAATAGCAGAAGTGCCAGCCCAGTGCCCGCCCCCCGTGGCCGATTCCCTGCGTACGACTCCTTGACTAGAAGGCGAGAGGTCAGGTGCTAATGGGATCTTTTCCTGTCAAGTATAAGAATACATATTTCAATGTTACATTCAAACAATAAAAATCGTCCAATCGCCACAGCCACTTATGCAGGTACCAGGGCGCGGCAATCCCAGGAAGCACCGGAGGCGCAGGCCCATTACGGAGCACATTTACACACACAATCGGGCACTGAGGGAAATGTTTAGAGGCGGCTATTAATTTGCCAGTGTTTGGCAGCCTTTTAACTGTGCTCCTCCTGTGTTTGTGTGAGCTTCCTCCCAGAGTCCCAAAGATGTGCGGTTTGCTGAATTGGTACCTCCACATTGCCCCTGGCGCATTACTGTGTGTGAATGTGTTCTGTTTTGCGACGGAATGGCAAACAGGCTAGACTGCCCCCCTCTTGACCTTCATATGCATCCATACACAAAATAACTATTTATTACTCCTTCTTGGAGAAAATTATTTATACTTTTTGGATGACTTCTTACTGCTGTCCCATGTAGGGTGTTCCCCAGGTTAGTGTTCTGCTGCCTGGGATAGACTCCAGACCCTCCACACTTTGACAACTTAAAGTAAATTTTGAGGGGGATTTACAATAATAGCTTTTGGCAAATGGCTACGTGCCTTATTGGTTGCAAACAAGTTCCTATGTACCTACTAACGTACAAATGCATTCAAAACACTGAAATACCCATATTTTTTGGTGCCCCAGTGCCATGTTCATATGTATGTTTGGTCTTACAGCCCAGTACTAGTCCTTATCTCCAGAAGACATCAGCTCCTTATAAACGAGATTATATTGAAGAACTCACAAAGCAGCTTGATGAAATTCAGAAGGTATGCTGTCAAAAAAGCGTTATAATGTTATCATGTCAACTTACAGTTGTTGCTTATACAATAATAGCAAAAGCAAAATAGGCTTGTTTACGCAAACGTGTAAACACCTTAATGTAGTACATCTCACGTTAGAGGCAGTCTTGTTCTATCAAACAGTACATTACAGAATTGATAACCTACATATACGAGAACTTTTGATGACTTTGTTTTGCCTGATTCCTCCTCTTCTCGCAGAGAAACCAGTTCCTTGAGGCCGAGAGCATTGAGATGGATAAGGAGAGGAACCAAATCCGTTTTGAAATAAGGGGACTGCTGGTGCACAATGAAGACCTGTTTCGGAGAAACACCCAACTGCAAGTGGAGATGAAACGAATGAGGGAGAAGATGGCAGAAATGGAAATGGAGATTTCAACTCTGAGCGAGAGCTTAAGACAACAGGAGGTATGGCAGTTCACACGTTACGCGAACATCACGGCCGACCGTAAATAATGTGCTACATGCATGAAGTACAAAGGTCTGACAACGTAGCTGTGTGAACTATAAGGTTTTTCTCATTATGTTAATGGAGTGGTATGGAGGCTTCCGGAGCCCTGCCCCTCGGACTCTGCCGTTTGCATGCTTCCCCCGTGTTTGCATGGATTTCCTTCCACAGACACAGCAATTCAAACTCGATTCATGGCATGTATCTCCTAGGATAGAATTTAACTCACTATGGAAAAAAATGGACTTGATTTGTTAGCTGTTAAAATCTAGATAACTTACTAGTATAGTATAGTATAGTATAGTATACTATAGTATAGTAAAATACTTATAAAGGTATGATGCCGAATGAATAATACATGGATATCCAGTTTTTAAAAATTAGAATTTCCTACTTCAATGTAGAATATTCTTTCACATTACCTCCATGCAGCATTTGTATAGGCAACATCCCACTGTACTTAATACACTGTTCATAATTTAAAATCATGAACTATGGTTACGGCAAATAGTATGCTGAAGAAATCTGCAACTTGAGTGAAACATATATTATGTATTATCTGACAACCCTCAGTATCCATGGTTCCAGAACTCCTTGCTGATACCAAAATCCAAGGATGTTGAAGTCCAATAATCCAATAATTAAATCCAAAAATGCTGAAGTATTTGCATACAATCTACACACAACCTCCTGTATATTTTAAATCATCTGTACATTACTTATAATACCTAATACAATGTAATTGCAATGTAAATATGAGTTATACTATATTGTTCAGGGAATAATGACAAAAATGTCTGTGCATGTTTAGTACAGACACAACAACCATATTATATAGAAAATATAAATAGACTAAATATTACTTAATTTTGTCTTTTTTATTTCTATTTTATTTTAAACTTAGAATTGACCAGCGGTTCATGTGTTTAATTTATAGAGTATATCCAAACCCAAAAGGCTGTTTTTCATAATCTGATTAAAACAAAAGCAACTAGCCAGGCTCCTGAGGCTGTATGTTATATTTTTTCTGACAGATCTGGCTGAAGTTTATGTTCCTCCAGGGCTACAGCTCTGGGCCCTAGAGTTTGTAACCGTTTGACATCTTGTTCTACTGTAATCTGTTAAATAGTGTAAAATCCTTGTGGCCAAAGCTCAAATGTAAATGAAACGTGCTTGAGTATGTATCCCTACGTATGAGTCAAGCATGGCTCGTGTTTTGTGTGCAGAGCGAGTTAAAAGAAGCTAGAGAAGCGATGGTGGAGGCCAACACTCAAGAGTTCGCATTTGGCTTCCTGCAGCAGGCTTTGAAGAACAAGATAGAAGATGCTGAAGTATGGCAAGCAGTTTTTCGACCATAGTATATATTATTATTCTATACATACTATATGGAATAATAAGGAAATTAGTGTATACTTTGTGTCTATATATACTAATTCTGTGTATATTTTGTGTCTATATATACTATATATACTAATTTTATAGATTTTTAGAATTACATTCTAAGCAGACACCTGTCACCGGAATTAATATTCCTTGAAGAGTTATTGTTCCTTGTGAAGATGATGCGCGCAGTGATGTAATAGTGTAAACCTGGATTTTATTGTGCTGCAGGAAGCTCTTGAGAAGCAGTCGAAACATTCGCAGGCATTATCTGAAAAGCTCTGGCATATGGAGAGGGAACTGGAGGAGCTGAGGGTGGAAAAGGAGATGCGCGATAAGAAGAATTCGGAGCTGAGCAACACGGTGCTCCGCCTAGAGGCCGAGGTATGAATGACAGCAGCCTCTGCATGAAACGAACCAGGGGGGAATGTTTGTCATCTGAACTGAATAGTATCTGGAAAGCAAAAAAGTCAGTATTTCCTTTGTGTTTGTTAAATTTTGAAAAACATATACTGGCAGGGATGTAAATCAAGTATAATTCTGATAATGCAAATATAACACCTTTAGTAACTGATTACCCCAATTATACAAGGCAGTCCCCCACGTTTATATTGTTCTGTATTTGATATTTACATGAATATGGTTATAATCTGACCCAGATTGTGCATTTCGGTGCACTTGCGTTGCGTAAAGTCAAACTGAAAAAAACAGAATTCATTCGTCACACGTTCCGTTTGAAGAGGGAACGCTCTGTCTGATTGAAATCACCCGCAGCTGGAAGACGCTGTAAAAGCTGCAAGCCAGTCAGCCACAGAGCTGAGCCTCCAGCAGAAGCTGAGGAGTGAGGCCCAGCTGCAGGTGGAGGAGCTGGAGGAGAGTCTGCTGGAGAACACGCAGGAGCTGGAGAAGGCCCAGCAGACCGTCAGGCGGCTACAGGGGGAGGTCTGACACTCCTACGCTTAGCCTCATTTACCGCTGCTCTTCTTGTCGTTATTTATTGTAACCTGCTTGTAAATTCACCTGTGCTTTTGGTTATTGTTCTAAAATAGGGTTTTTTTTTATGCCCTGGACCCCTTCTCAGAATGTTTTTGGTAGCTTTACTTGTGTAGTCGTACACTCTTATTTAACATATTAATTCACCAGTAACTAAGTGTTACGTACTGAGCCCATGTTCGTTTGTCATTTAATCAGACATGACAGTTCATGTATTTTCATGCAGTTGTTCATGATTTGTACTTGAGTAGTAACTGAGTTACGAAGTTACTTGCGCCCCCTCAAGTGAGGTGCTATCGTGTTTTTAAAATGCATAAAATAAAACGCAAATATCTGCTAATTCTGTTGGTGGCACGTACAGTACTACTAATACTACTGCAAGTACCCAACTAAATATGTACATTAGCCATTGCACCATTAACTTTAGAGAGAGACAACAAAGTAGCAGACTCTATAAAGAATATCAGTGGTATAAGTGACCCCAAGATGAAAATGAATACGATTGTGATGACTCGTTAAGAAACATCTGTGATTTGGATGTGCTGTCTCTGGTCATCAGGTCAAAATAAAGCCCCAGTCATGAAACCAAATGTAAACCTTCAGAAGGCCATTACTGTATGTAATACAGTAAACTTTTAAAAGTTTGGACATGCCTACCCATAGAAATGTTTATTTGTACTACCTTCTCTACATTTATAAAGACAGTAAAAATAGCATATAACATATCTGAAATTGTGCAAGGGTCAAAAACGTAATAAAATTTGGAGGGCTCTGTGGGTTGGGACTCGAAAGGTTTCCGGTTCAAATCCCTGGGTTGACAGAGCAGTCCCATCACTGGGCTTTGAGCAAGGCCCTTGACCCCAATTTTTGCAGTGGAGCACACTTTCCCATGCGCAGGTCCATGAGGTCACCTCTCAGGATGCTTTTCCAGCTGCCCTGAAGTAGGTCCTACATATACTAAGCAGTCATTGGCTATTTTTCCTTCACTCTCTGATCAAACTCCCCCAAAAACCAGTTCGACTGTGTTTAGGTCAGCTGGCCAGATCATACAATGTGACTCCATCACTCTCCTTTGTAGGTGGCTTGGTGTGTACAGACTTTTGACTCGTGCTTCATGTGTATAAGTCAGTAAGTCATTTAGTGGGTGTGTGTGTGTTTGACCAAGATTGCTGAGAAGCTGATCGACAAGGAGAAATCTCTGGAGGAAGAGATCCAGTTGCGGGAACGTATCCAACTGCAGTGCAAACAGGCTGAGAGGACAGTAGAAGATCTGCAGATGGAGCTGGAAGCGATGGCCCAATCAAAGGAGGAAGTCGTGAAACAGCTGAAGCAGACCCAGGTACCACATCATTCCAGCTTTCTCCAAAACGCGTAGACGCTGATTATACGTTCTTCCGCTAAAAATCACAGAAACCCATTAATTGAAATATTTTAGAAGCAGCACACCCAAATGTTCTCCAGAAATTAAAACTGATTCACTATAAATATTTAATTAAAAAAATAATAAAAATAATAAATTTGCTGCACAGTATAGATACTTGTAGTAAAATCCAGATTTATCATTTTCATGTTTACCACTCGTCTCAAATGTTGGGAGGCAGTTGATTTAAATCTCAAAATCTCATCCTCAGGAGAAGGTCATTGATCTGGAGGGTGATCTGGAAGAGCTGCTTGACAATGAGCAGAGGTCAAACAGCAAATATAAAAGAGCCAGTGAACAGGTAAATCTTCTAAATGTGGATTTTTGCTACGCTTCTACATTCTCTTCTACACAGCAAACCTTTTAAAATTTACCACTGGCAACTTAATGTGTAATTTTCATAATTTGCACTCTTGATTTTATCACTGAATATGTTTTTTTTTTATTAAAAAAAAACAATTGCTATGTACTTTTCACTAAATACGATTATTTTTACACTGACCTACATGCTAACCTAACAGAACAGGTCGACTGGTCTTTTTGATAAGAAAGTCAATTTATTTTACAGGCAGAACAATTTCAGATGAAGCTGATTCAGGAAAAAGACCTTAATGACCAGCTGGAATATGAAAAAGCCATTCTGGAAAGCGAGGTATGCGGCATTATGTAAATGGACTGCATTTTATATAGCGCTTTTCTACTCTTCCAAGTACTCAAAGCACTTTTACAATTCACATGCCTCACATTCACCCATCCACACACCGGTGGCGGAGGCTGCCATGCAAGGCGCCAAACAGCTCACTGGGAGCAATTGGGGGTTCAGTGTCTTGCTCAAGGATACTTCAATGGGGTCAGGAGGACCCGGGGCTTGAACCTGCAACCCTCCAGCCGCCGAACGATAGCCCTACCTCCTGCGCCACCATCATCTGTCTGACAAAGTAGTAAAAACAATTCTGAGGTTACATTTTTTTAAATCAGACTTTTACAAAACTCATTGGATTAAATTTTAAGAATATCAAAATGGTGTATTTAAGATTTAAGAAGCACAAAGCAAGGATTTATTTGTCATAACACAATAGAAACAAGGTTTTTCTATTCTCATATATAAAAACATAAAAATATGTATTTGTCTGACCTTCATACTGTGTTTGAAATCAGGTCATCCCTGGTCAAATGGGTGTTTCATGTATTATCATTAGTTCAATGTGTTCCACATGAATAAATCGACATTTATTTATACAACATATAAATAACAACAAAGACTGGCCAGAGCACTGCACAGAATTAATCTGCAAAATGAGATCCTGACAGCAGCTGGGACAACAGTTCATTACAGCTTTCTGAGACTATGTTAAAATTACTAGATTGAGATTTCGTGCTGGTTTTTATTAGCAAAGATATACAACTTTTAAACTTTTTAGAATTTCAAGAAGAATTTGTCATGCTTATTATGAATATGAATTAGTTTAAACTAGTGTAGATAGTTTATTAAACAGGATTTGCAGCTTTTTTAATTTATGATTTGTTTATAAGCATGTACAAACCGAAAATACAATCACGAAAACGATGCACAGAATTGCACATTATGATTTTTTTTTATGTGTGACTGCAGTTTTAGTGATTGCTGCATATTATTTTTTTTGTCTTGTTTGTAGTATTATTTATGCGTACATTTTAATTCTCATTATGTATATTTGTTTACCTATTTTTGTTGAAATATTCTGGTGTTTCTTAGCAAAAGCTAATTCAGTTACCTCCGTGCTACAGATCAAAGACCTACATAAAGAGGTACAGGAGCTTCAGAATGCCAGGGTTCAAGATGACGTCATCATCAAATATGAAAGCAAGATCAAGGATCTAGAGATCTCCCTTCGGACAGAGGAGAGGTAAGTTGTGGCTATAAAATGCCACCTCAAAACTGAAACAGAAAGCGCACTCATCTAAATTTCATCACTCATCTATTTTTCTGCTTGTACACGTCATTCTTTTAGGAGTCTTTCAAGTCAGCCTTCGGTTTTATGCATCGTGAGTTTTGCAAATGCGTCTGGTACACAATCTTTCTGCAGGCCAAACAGGTGCTAGCACGATCTTTTCTGTATCTGGTACGCTGCTTCAACACGGCATTGTAATATTCCAGCACCATTTAGAGGAAAAGCTTAGGCGCAGAATAGGGTGGGTGTAAAATGTGAATGAATATCGAGATGAAAACGTACACTGTTGCACATGTTGAGAATGACGACGCATACATCACAGCACGACAACACAAAATGGCAACGCATCTCCTCTGTTTCTGATCACTCACTCCAGCCCAGAATAGAAAAGAGAGCGAGATGATTTACTGTGTTGTATATGACAAATGTGGCATTTTGATGAAGGATTCCGTGGAAGATAATTGCAACAAAAAAAAATACATTTTCACACATTAGCCAACAATTTCTCAATTTCTAAATATTTTTCTTCTAGATTGCTTCGCCTTTTAAAATTCAAAACTTGTCTCGTGAAAATGTTGTCTTATGCAGCACATTCATATTAAGCTCAAGTAATGTAATGACACTTTTGGTCAACAGCTGCACAAAAAGCCATTTGCTCTTTTTTCGTGTGACCCAAAACAAAATAGTCCAAGGTTCTGTTCAGGTCCGGGAAGTAAAAATGTTTTGTTTTTACCTATCGCTGAACTGCCCACCTCTGGATCATCCCAAAGCAGATTGCCAAATGCCACATACTGTATGCCAAATGTTCTGCCCAAAACTCCCTGAGACCATTGGACATTACAGCACAGGAGGCCAGTAACTGTGAGGACCCGGGACGGCAGATTGGATGAGCAGTTCCTGGCGGAGCTATAGAAGAGACAGAGCAGTGGAGAAACCAGAAACAAGGACCTGGATAATGAGGATAAAATTCAAATACTAAAGAAGCAACATGAACAAAAAACAATACTGCACACTTAGCACATTAGCTGCAGTCACTTGATAACTAAACCACAAGGCCAGAGACAAGATGTCAGCAATTGTCAACGAGGACAAAACACCAGAAAACAACAAACAAAAGCCCAGATACAAAAGTTTAAAAGTTAAAAATCTGCATGACAAACCATAGTACACAGAGATAACAAATGACTGCTGGTCAATAGAATTTTGAGCCGGTTAATTCCGGTTTAAAATAAAGTGCACGTATAAATCATTGTTTGCCAGTGAAGGAGCATTTTGTCCCTTTCCTGTGCACATAAAATGCCTCATGTTGATGGTATTCCCTGTTTTGGATAAATTAAAAATAATTCAGTATTATTAGAATCCACTACTATTTTGAACTTTCACTTTTTTGTTAAGCAGTTTTCATTATCTGTGACTTAACACATGTACTTGAAATGTTTAGGAACAAAGGCGTGCTGACAACCAACATCGGGAAGCTGGAAAGGAAGGTCAGCGAACTGATGGAGCAGACAGAGGAAGAACGCAAGCTGGCCCTGGAACAGAAAGATCTGGTAGGAGAACAAGAATGCTACGTTTCTGTGTTCCATGAGGGAGTCTGGCTCTCTATTTTGCTGTGTGTTTTATGCATGTAGGGTTTTGCCTCTATAAACAAATCTGCTTTTCTGTGACGCGCAGTGTTTGCCCTGATTGAGCCCATATAGATGTTTAACCTGACTTCATCCTACATCACAGATGGCCCAAAGGATCCGCTCCCTGAAACGGCAGCTTAATGACAGTGAGGAGGAGGCGGGCAGAAAGGAGGCCCAGCACCGGCACACGCAGAGGGAGCTCACGGAGGAGCGGGAGACCACGGCTCGCCTACAGAAGCAGCTGCTGGAGCACAACCTGCAGATGAAGTACGTTTCTCTCACAGAGAGTGAAGCTAATCTTCACCTATACGCTGTATTTTATGATACAGGGACTGTGATTGTCATTATTTAGCGGTTTGCTTACTGTGTGATGAACATGTCATGACATGAAGCCTTATATTCCTTTTTTAGGTGGAAGGACTCTCTTGTAATGAGACAGACTCTTGAAAGTCGTAGAATCGACCTGGATAAAGATGAATGAGCGGGGAATTGATTCCATGATGAACAAGGACTAACGCCAAAAGTTACATTGCAATATGAAATGCACTTACAAGAGAATGTAAATATCAGTTTAGTTCAGTACAAACTCAAGCCCAGTGTTTAAACCTTTCTGTGACACAAAAGTCAGACTTCAGAGACCAATTACAGTTTACAAGGAATTTATGTTTCCCATGAGATTAATTGGACTAAACCATGTACTGAATGGGATGATAATTATAATTGCTTTTGACTAACTCTGAAGTTTTACACATAACCAGTTTCTTTCCAAAACAGGACATAGCAGAATATACTGTAGCAAATATATTACTTGAACAATGAACAGATTAATAGAATAAAGTATTATTTTGATATGTATTATATATTAAAATAAATAATAGAAATGAAATGTATTTATATTAAAGAAACATTTAAAAGTGTTTTATACTGACATATTAAATATAGATTTAATATATTTTATATAAGTAAGACAGATATCTTACTGTTATATACAAATTTTAATAGGTTTTGAAGGTAAATTTCAGATCTCTGAATCTATTCTATGGGCATTGTCCTGGAGACATTGTTTTGTCAGGAAAGTCTGTACCACTCATTTAGAAGAGGTATTTTTGGGGAAACATAAGATGGAATAGGTGCTTTTGCTGAAGACGCCATGGTGACGTACTTGGGTACCTGGATGGGTTAAGCTCCCCGGAATGTAAATCAAATTGTCACTGTTACACTAAATGGGAATTTTCTATCGTTTATAGTTACCTTTGACGGTTATTAGAAGGAAGTGTATGTATGGTGTTAAAGCAATTAAATCAGATTAAAAAAATATATATATATACACCTGATTTTTGTAATTGAATTTTAATGATTAATGGTGCTAGGTTTAAGCTAACCTTTTTTTTGTTACATGATCAGTATATCCAGGTTTTCAAGCCACTTAAGCATAATTTCATGTTATGAGTTGCCACCCAGTCTAGGGTCAGGCCGTAGCACAAACGAAAGTGACAGTGTATGCCGTTTCAATACAAACATCTATTGGTGCTTAAATGAATTGTAAAAATATGCAGTTAACTGGTGGCAGAAAACCAATAACAAATACAAAGTACTAAACAGGCGGTTGATTGTATAAACATGGGTAATTAGAAGTACTTTCCTAACACACAAACTCTTTATGAGCAAATGATCTAATACTGGACCCACACAGACAACAAACTACAGTTTAGCTGTTGATCATCATTATCACATCAGTTGTACCCCTTATAAAGCCATCTTCCTGGTGTGACCAAATCAGACTTGCATCTCTGGATGACGTGGAGGTCCCCAAAAATGCATTTTGTTGAGCAAGGGGGGTTTCCCATGAGAATTTTTGCCTAGTGATAAATTTTGCTGAGAGGGGAGGGTACCCCACAGTTATTTTTCCCAGCCCACATGCCCATTGGCCTAGCAGGAGAATGCCCGGACATGTGATCACCAGCAGCCCCCAGGAGAAGACTGATATTGGTGCAAATGATACAGCTGGAGATCATAACATATGGTTTTCATCCATTTTCTGACCAGTGGTTGAGGAAAATGAGGAAAAACAGGTGCCGGTACTCCCCATGTTCTTCAGTACCAGGTGCCGGTACTCCCCATGTTCTTCAGTACCAGGTGCCAGTACTCCCCTTGTTCTTCAGTACCAGGTGCCGGTACTCCCCTTGTTCTTCAGTACCAGGTGCCGGTACTCCCCATGCTCACCAGCCCTGATGGGAGGTGTACCAGGTAGCCCTGGCCACAAAGGGTGGGGTACAGCTCAGAAATGATGGCAGTCCATTGCAGAGCACTATGCAATGCAATCAACCTCAGTAAGTGCTGGGCTAAAAGTAAAAATATGTCATCGCATTTTTTTTCATATCAGTCTTTATCGAATTATCGCAGCATACTTCAAGTCGTTATTTCAAGGCGGAATTCTTAGCTTAGCTGGCTCTAACACTGAGATGCTACTGAAGGGCCTGCTAATCTCTATCAGGAGTGTTAAATTAGGGCTGCACATCTGCATGAGGGCGGTTTATCTCCGGAAGCAGGAATGCGCAGCCCTGCAGCATGGATTTGAACCCGGGTGACAATTCTTCAGGTGGTTCACAGCATTTCTAGTTTTATTCGGCACATTCGCAGAGCTTATCGTACACAAGCACCAGCCTGTGACGTAGACGTTAAATTGTTCATGGTACGACCATATCACCGAAATCTTTTTACTTTGTTTATCCACGGCATCTCATTTTTATAAAGATCTTGTGATGGCTGAACTGTCCTTTGCTTCACTAACACTCATACTCGGGCTCCAGTCAAATAGTAAGTCCTTCTCTCAACCACTTTTCCTTGTTTCTTTTACTTCCGTTGTACCGAAAAACGTACCTAACCGTGACTTCAAAATCAGGATACAAACTGAACTGGAATTTTTGCATACCATTACCATTGAATAGGATTACCATTGAATACCAATTCAGTAAGGATTAATTCTGTGTGCATTTGTATTTATCTATTTTTGAAACAACAGTTTAGACCAGTTGTTCTTTATGGATATTTCAACGTAACTACGGTGTGATGGCATTATTTGTATCGTCAGTAAATAAATTCTTACAAGATAAGGTTGTGTATGTTTACATGGGTATTGGCTATTAATGCTGATTTAAACAAAAAGCGCCACATACAAGTTACGGCATACAAACGCTCATTTCCGTGTGCAAAACACATTCTGTGCCACAGAAAGCATTATTTAATGACTAAATCAAGTAATTCCTTGCTGCATTCCGTCCACAAAAGCAAAAACACTTCACCTTCTTTGCACAGAAATCAAAAGGAATGTGTCGTTTTGTGCACAGAATTGATATCAGCACTTTGCATTTCGTGGACAGAAGAAAGTCATTTTGAGGGCGAAATGCAATTCCTGAATGAAAGAAAGTCGTTTTGTGGATGAAAGGCATTTCGTGAATTAAAGTCTAGTGGAAGGTACTACTCCCCCCCCCCACCCTGCCCCCCACCGTCGTGTGCTTACTATATACTTATCTTGACCCAGGAAAATGCAAAATGCATTTTGTAGTACCGTTCGTGACTCAATCCATCCCTAAAGCCACACTTTCGCTCACCATGGCTCATGTCATTGGCCAGATGCCAATTTCCCTGTGTGTATTTGGAGTGTATTTTTTTAATATATATATTTATTAGGCATAATCCAGTGGAAGGCATAAACAAAACAAGTAAGCCACCTCTTTAAACACTATACGTTTCAAACAAACTTTATTCATTTGGAAAAAACATATACGCATTCAAACATTTAAAGTAAAATCTATAACAGTATTAGGTGTTCCTCATATACATCAACCAACCTTACAATAAAAGTAAAAAATAAGATCAACATTTCCCACAAACAAGTGATATCGAACAAAACACCTGCATTTTATTTCCAAGTACTTTTATTTTATTCTTCAAAGTAGTTTTACTTATTTTGTATTTGGTAGCTGTTTCATTACCTGCAAAGAAACAGATTGATATATTAAACTGATACATTGATTAAGCCTACAGACATCAAATTTGACTATTTCTAAGTGAATCTCAAGCTAATCATGCAAAGGGTGCATTAAAACATACTATGGTAAAATGTAATTAATGCATGCACTCAAGAATCTGCGGGCATAGTGATATTTAAAGAATTTTTATTGTTTTTTTAAATATGCAATGCATGTTTAGTAACAAATGTTTTGGACATCTAATTCAACATATTATATCACTACATACAAATTCTATTTTGTATTTCGTATAACAAAATATATAGTTCCAACTTTCCAACTAAAGCTTTAAATAAGTGTGATGTATTTATGCCACGTAGCTGTTAAATATTCATTGTCTTGATTGGTCCATAAATATGTTAATCATTTTACTTTTACTGCTCAGACTGGAAGAAGATAGAACTTTGATGACTCTGTTGCAGTTTGATATAAATGTGCCAGTGTACAGTTACTTGTAACAAACTATCAAAATCAAATTACTATATAACAAACTGCTCTAGTCATATTAATATTAAGCAAAACTAAAACTAAGGAAACAAACATCTGATATTTTTGTGAAATACAAAAGTCAACATATTTGCAAAAACCGAATTAAATGACATTCCACTGGCGATAAGAACAGTAGTCTAAAAAGCTACAGGGTACCTACCAAATGCTATAGGAAATGTTTAAAATAACTCCCTAAAACCCAAATATATTAAGAGAAATTGAAAAATAAAAGTCCCTAGCAACAGCATCTGCAAGTCCATAGAGCAACAGAAGAGAATCCAAATTCCACAAGCTTGCAGTCTCCAGAATTCGGCTCGTTTACAATCCCACTTTACAATCGCAAACATGAACATGCATCTTTACGTTTCACAATAAGTAAAACACCCCGATCATGACAAGAGTCCAGTAACGATCATTCGCAGCCACATTCTACATGCTACCCGGCCAAAATTTTGCTTCTTTTCTTGTCTTTACAGAGTATGTTTTTATTTTCTTGATATTGATGTTAATAATATATACCTTATAATATACAA
Source organism: Brevimyrus niger (assembly GCA_015164015.2). NCBI lineage: Eukaryota > Metazoa > Chordata > Actinopteri > Osteoglossiformes > Mormyridae > Brevimyrus > Brevimyrus niger. Next base: position 25,484,636 of record JAABNY020000119.1, read on the forward strand.
GTGTTATGTTCGGCAGACAATCGTGGTAGTAACCACTGTAGATGTGTGGTTATAGAAAAATAAACCACTTTCTTGTCTAAACAAAGAAAAAAAGGTTTTTAGAAAAAGCTTTACAGGCACAACAGAAGTGGAGGAAAAGTAAAGATCCATCCATCAATCAATCTTCTAAGCATTTATCCTGATTAAGCTCAATTAGCCCATCCTAGACTGCACAGGTCACAAGACTGGGTACACCCTGGATGAAATGGCAGGACACACACACACACACAAACAAATACACTTTGTAAGCAATCTCGATACCAGGAATAAACTGGATAATCCAAAGGAAAAATACACAGTTTGACGAGAAAATGTAATGCCACAGACAGACAGATAGCAGAGCTGGGGTATGAACCCTCAATCCTGGAGGTGTGAGGCAGCACCACTGAGACAGGACAATAAAGATATTTTATAAAATTTCTGTAACAATGACAGTTGCCAAAATACTCATAATGTACAATGTATTAGTAACATATTAGACAAACACCGAGTTCTTTATCAAAATCTGCTGTAAAAGACAAGGTTAGTCACCTTACAGTAAATCGAAGTGAAAAACATAGAATATCTGGCATGTTGTCACAAATGATCATTGGTAGCACTTCCATTCTCCCATTATAAATGTTTTACAGCAAAGCTGTAATCATCGTTAGCACTATATCAGAGAGCTGGGCAAGATACCAGACAAGCAGAAAAAGTTCACACACACATAATTAAACAACTCCTGGCACATATCAGTCCTCAAGCGACTCATTAAATTGATTTTTAAAGTGCTTAATAACAGTAACAAATAAGCGAAAGTGGTGTAATCTGCATAAGAATAACATTTATATTTATATAAGATTACACTTTTAAATGATGACTGTGGTTCTTAAGAATAATTAAGTAAACGCAAACCATGCTGTCATCTGAATTACGTTCCCATTTTTTACAACAGCTTAGCAATAGCTAAGAGAGAAAGCATATGGCACAAGGTGGCTGATATTCCGGAAGAATACCATTACAGGTCAGGACATAGGGCAGTTAAGGGACACCTACCAACATGACCTTGGACTGGCGTTTCATGCAAACTGCATGCACACTACTGTTCAATAGTTTGGGGTCACTTAGAAATTTCCTTACTTTTGAAAAAGGCAAGTTTATTTGTCCATTACAAAACCATCAGATTGATCAGAAATACTTTGTAGACATTGTTAATGTTGTAAATGACTATACTTTTAACTGAATATCTACGTAGGTGTACAGAGGCCCATTATCAACAACAATTAGCCCTGTGATCCAATGGAATGTTGTGTTTGCTAAAAGGTTAACACCATTAGAAAACCCGTTTGCAATTATGTTGCCACAGTTGAAAATTGTGCCGATTAAGGAAGCAATAAAACTGGCCTTCGTTGGAATAGTTGAGTATCTGGAGCATCAGCAATTGTGGGTTTGATTGCAAGCTTGTTCATTAAATGGTCAGAAACAAGGGACTTTCTTCTGAAACTTGTCAGTCTAGTCTTGCTCTGAGAAATAAAGGCTATTCCGTGCGATAAATTGCCGGGAAACTGAAGATCTCGTACAATGCCAAGTACTACTCCCTTCACGGAGCCACGCAAACGGGCTCTAACCACAACGGAAAGAGGAGCACGGCCGAACGAGAGGATAAATATGTTAGAGTGTGCAGTTTGACAAGCACACGCCTGATGGCTATTCAACTGGCAGCTTCATTAAACAGTACCTGCAAAAGACCGACCTCAACGATAACAGCGAAGAGGCAACTCCGGGATGCCGGCCTTCTGGGCAGAACTGCAAAGAAAGAGCAGCAATAAAAAGAAAAAGAAAAAACCGGAATGGGTAATTAATATAGACACTGGACAGAGTAAGATTAGGGAAAAGCTGCTATGGATAGATATATCTAAGTTTGAGGTGCTTGGGTCAAAAATATTTGAGAGATGAATAAATGCTGGAGGGTGTGATGGACAACATCCGCCAAGCATGGTGGAGAGAATGTGATGGTCTGGGGCTGCTTTGGTCATGGTACAGTGGGAGATTTGTACAGGGTAAAGGGATCCTTAAGAAGGAAGGATGTCGCTCCATTTCGCAACGTCATGCCGTAACCTGTGGACGGAGCTTAACTGGAGCCGGTTTCATCGTACAACAAGACAACAACCCAAAACACAGCTCCAAACTATGCAAGAACTATTTAGGGAAGAAGCAGTCAGCCGGCAGTCTGTGTATATTGGGAGTAGCCAGCCCAGTCACCGGATCTCACCCCTATCGAGCTGTTATAGGAGCAGCTTGACCGAATGGTACGTAAGAAGTGCCCATCAAGCCAATCCAACTTGTGGGAGATGCTTCAGGAAGCACAGGGTGAAATCTCATCACATTACTGTACCTCAACAAACTGACATCTAGAATACCCAAGGTCTACAAGGCAGTGAATGCTGAAAATAGAGGACTTGTTGATGAAAGCAAAGTTTGAAGAATACAAATATTTTGAATTTAGAAAACGATTATTTCTAACTTTGTCAATGACAATTTCCTATTTATTGAGCTATGTTTCCTATTCAAACTCATTTCATGCATGTTTTCATGGAAAACAAGGAAAATTTTAAGTGACCTTAAACTTTTGAATGGTAGCATACAGTGCCAAGTACATGCATAAAATCCACAACCTTGGAGGCGTGAGGCCACAGTGAATCTTTGGATAGTGATGTTGTAATTACAAATTAAGTAAAGCTCAGAAAAAATGCCATAAATGTTAAAAGAAGAAAAAAATCTGGGCAAATAATATTGCTAGAATTACAATAATCATTACAGGGAAAGTAAGATATACAGCGTACAGAAAAGGCTGTCTCAAATTTTGATTATGATACATAGTTTTATACAGTAAGAAAACCCATATTCCAAAGCTTTAAAATTGATTTTACAGTATCCACAATAGACTATTTGATTTTCAAATATCATACTCAAGAATAATGGGGTTATGCACAATTTTTGCTTTATATTAGTTTTTCTGAATTGCTAAAACGTATTCCCCAAAATCTCCTCTCCTTTTCTTAAAACACTAAGCACACAAAAAAACATAAAATTCAAGCTACATGCGCGAGACCTTTGACTCGTCAATCAATCAATCAATCCTGTAAAACTGTATTACCTTTGATCAAACGCAAGTGCTGCTTTTATATCACACATCAAGCCAGTGGGGTACATGGATACTAATAAGCAGTCATTACGCTTGAAAATGCCTCAAAAACCTCAAAAATGCCTTGCAAAACCTTGAAAATGCCTCAAGTTAAAACTGTTGCTGGCATGTAGAGAAATGTTTACTTTGAAAACCAAAATCATTTAGTAAAAAAACTGCTGTCTACCAAAAACTCTACATGCTATTATACTAAACAGATGTAAAAAGTTACTGTAAAGAGCAAAGTAAGAAATCCAGATGAGCGGCATATCCCAGCAACCGCCAAGCCAGAATCAAGGAAGAATATTCATTCTGCCTCATCACCATGTCTCATGACTGGGTTAGGACAGAGAACTTTGTCTGCATCACAGGAAATGTTCCCCCTTGCTGGGTGATGCGGGAAGAATCCTCTGTGTGACCCTTGACGTCGAAATTCAACTCACCTATGGCACTTGCACTGTCATCCAGCAAGTGTTCTATGTTCTAGTCACTGTTTGGCTTCTACACCCGTTTAGAAACATACTGTATGTGAACAGTCATTATGTTTAAATGATGATTACTATGTGCAACTTGTGCTTCATTTTCCACTTTGATCAATATTCACCATATTGCAAAATGTGTTTTTGATGATGTGTTTAGAGTTTTGTAAAAAGGGTGACTCAGATCTGCACATTGTGTCTAACTAGGTGAGCACTGTTTAATGTTTCACGAAACAAGTGACTAATTCAATAAATGAGTTTCGGCAATTGGCAGTTTCATTCCAGGAATGAGGTTTGGTGTTTTAGCAATTCAGAAAAACTGTATTAAATTGTGCAATGAAGTATGAAATGTGGTTTTTTTTTTTTTTTAATCATGCATAACTATTTGTGCTGTTACTTGATATTGAAAAAAATCAACAGTTACATTCATTCGTAAATTAACAGGAAATATTTTCGAAAATGTTTAGCGATTGGAAAACAAAAAGCTGTGCCACATCTCCAGTGAAATATGACGGGGTTTGCCAACCCATAAACATCGGGCGTGCCGCACTTTCAGACTCTCACGGCCACACAAATCTACATTAATCCATTATAAACCTAAAATTGCCTACACCGAAAGCGTTGGGGCAGTATGCAAACCCTACAGACTATTTACAAGGTGATAAAACTCGTACATGTAAAAGTGTGTGCAGACTTGTCTCAAATCGAAAATCTCACTCAAAGCCAGCTGACCAAAGTCGGCAGCCCAGGCCAGAAATACAGTGAAAGGCCTCAGCCACCCAAACAATGGGCTCCTGCTTCCTGAAGGGCAAGACAAAAAACTTCTTCCCGCTGCCATTTGGATCCTTATCCAGGGCAACACTAGGACTGGACTGGGCTGCTAACCCTCTCCCCCATTAAAATCTACTTATTACTTGTAGAACTACCTTTGCTCGCTGTCGCACTACCGTGCTATTTGCACATACTACTATAACTGCATATCTGTACTTCACGACATCTGTATTCCTCCCCCAACTGTTAGACACTCATGTGTTATCTTTTTCAATCTAACCCTGTCTAGTCTATGTAAGTATCCCAATGTTGAGGTTCAAGTCATGGAGTGTTGACTGCAAGTCATACGGCGTACGATTGGTATGTGACAAATGAAGTTTGTATTAGAATTTGAATGTGAACTTGGATATGAACTTTTCTCATTGAAAATGTATCGGTGAATTTTTATATTACTGACAACAGAACTAAAGCATTGAATAGAAAGTGAGTTAAATACAAATAAATGTAACCCTTTCTAAACAACTGTAAATACACAAAAGCTAACTACTGCCAAATCTAAGATGTCTGAGAAAGGCCCTATGGGGTTTCTGCCTGAACTTT
>JAABNY020000119.1:25551770-25563255 GCA_015164015.2 Brevimyrus niger
CTACGCCGTGGGTACAGTGTAGCCGCATAACTTACACCAAAGCCTACGCCGTCGGTACAGTGTAGCCGCATACCTTACACCAAAGCCTACGCCGTGGGTACAGTGTAGCCGCATACCTTACACCAAAGCCTACGCCGTAGGTACAGTGTAGCCGCATACCTTACACCAAAGCCTACGCCGTCGGTACAGTGTAGCCGCATACCTTACACCAAAGCCTACGCCGTCGGTACAGTGTAGCCGCATACCCTACACCACAGCCTATGCAGTAGCCTTCACTGCAGTACTTCCCCAGAAATGGAACTACACATCACGCTGACACAGATTGCAAAGACTGTGACATGTCCACTTGGTGACATCGCACTTCCTCCTACGCTACGTTGTTGCTTCTTTCCAGCTGGGGGTATTTTAGTATCAACTAAGTTGTGCATATTTCATTGCTTAGCCTGCTGCTTTTGCCACAGCTGTTGTCGTTCATGCTATTAATTAAAAAAACGTGCCAGCCATTCACTCTTGGGCTGCACGATACTGAAAAACTTTAGATATTGCGATGTGGTTTTTTTGTAACAAATATTGATATATTTACAAAGCAATAAAGAAGTTAAAAACAAGTGACTCATCGGCAAGTGGTTTAAAACAGAAAGAATGATTATCATTGGCTCAAACAGCGCACTTAACAGCTCATGCAATAGCAGTAGGGGTAAACCTTAAACTGATTTTTAAACATATACTAGATACTCTAGAAAATGAATAATCATTAAAACTGCAAAGCTTGTTTCCAAAAGCAGGGTATAAATGTTCTAGCAAAACTCACCACGCTCAGCCAACTAGCGTTTTGGTGATGTAATTGCAAAGTGACACAGCCACATCAGTACAAAAGTATAAATGCCTTTAGCAGTCAAATGCCTGAATGACTATTACCAAGATGCACTTATAGGCATAATTAGTGATGGCCAATTAAGATTTATTGAACCATTTGCTGTATTGTCTATCCCCACTAGATGGTGCTCACTGGTCAATAGGGGGCTCAAAGAATGGCCCAATGTGAACCAAAAGCAACATGGAGTGGGGTCAAAAAATTAAGTGGTTCACAAAGCTTCAATTGGCCATTACTACCAATAATCATTTAGTGTTTCAAGAGACTGGTGTTCTTGCACATCAGATCCATCACACCCTCAGATCTGGACTGACACCAGTTTGCCTAGAGAGAAAACCAATCCACAGATAACGCTATCTCAACTGCACTTCATATAGCTTTATCCCATTAGGCACAATCAAAACATACACGAGGCTGTTTTTTTCAGACTTCAGTTCTACATTCAACACCTGTATTCTTCACAAACTGGTCAACAAACTGAGCCGTTTAGGCACTTCCAGTGACCATAAAGGCAGTTGACTGTCATTTTTTTTTTTACCATGTACAGTATGCTTATATATCGGAAGATCATCTAACAAAAATTTGGTGTTGTTGTTAAGCTTCCTTCTGGAGTTGTGATTTTTTAAAAAAGAATGAGCTCTCATGCTTTTGTTGATGCCCCAATCCAACCAAAACACAAATATTACATACTTCACAGTTTCAGAATTGACATAAACATACTTGTTCCAATAAGAGGAGCATTACATTTTTTAATTCCACGGAAAAGGTTGGCCATAAATTGGGTATAGTAGCACCTGTAAATTTTTTCAGGGAAATCTGATAGGGTGACCTTGAACTCAGCAACAAAGCTGATGGTGTCTTGGTCTTAACTGCGTTCTTCTCAGTGCTGGTGTAATTTATTGGGAAGCCAAAATATTCCCAAACTGCCAATTATGACTGACTGTAACCAGCACTCGCCATAACCACAGTCACAATTAGCTTAATGTTTTTAATCTTTAACATATACTTGTGAACTTGGGTTCCACCCGTTCATCATGTAGTGAGAATGATGTACCAAATGACTTCATACACTGTTACAGCCCTAATACAAACCCAGAGCAGCTTCAAACCCCAAACACTGGAGGTGTGAGGCAACAGGGTTATGCATTACACCACTGTCTCAGCCAAGTTCAATAAGTGATTACACTGGAGAAAAACTGCATGCAGTTAGATTGTCATGAACGTAAATATGGCAAGAGGAAGTAATGAACAATTAACTAAATGGGTGAAAATGTGTTATAATTTCTCAAGTGTTTTCAATATTAATAATTGACACTTTATTCATCCCTGTGGGGAAATTCTTTTTTATGCCTCCCCTCAACTTGCTCTTTGTAGCGCAAGCTGTCCACAAAGGGCAGCCACTTGTAGCAGGAGCTGGAAGCATGTTCTTGGAAATCATACATGATCGGAATACAGAAGTGCCTAATGATTATACACGTATTGAATATCAGATTATACTACTGTGCTTTGCTCTCAAAGAGCACAACTCATACACAGAAAAATATAACTAGAAAATATGGTTATATCACACTTATTTTAAGGTCTCTCCTCTCCAATTTTTCATCTGACTTAAAAGGTCAAGCACCTGCTTACTTCAATAAACTGATTTACAGCGCAGAACGTACATTGACATGATGGAATGCAAGTCCTCTGGTTATTCCTCACAAAAAGAGACGGTAGCATCTGCAGCAAAGTCGTCAGCCAGAGAAGTTGTAGTCTACGGAACAGCCTGCCAGTACGTGAAGGATGCCCCTCAGTCTCGATGTATAAAAGATAACCAAAGACTGGTTAATTCAGCCTAGCCTACTATAGTCTGTACCGACTCCTCAATATTCCCAGATACTCCGAAGTGGGAACAGATATCAACAGAAAATAGCGCCACACATATACTTTTGTTATGACCCAAGGGACAATATTAACATGTAAATAAGACAGACTGTGATTGAGTCAGTGACGATCTTAATAATCGAAGACATGTAACACTTTCATACGCGCTTCACAACAGAAGTGTAGATTACTTACAGTACGACTGCTAACAGATTCATACAATGTTTCAATTGTTTGATTCACCATAATTAAAAGTGAAATAAAATTTACTTACAAGAAAATGATAGGAAGTTTCAGAACAAACAAAAATTTTGCCCTTTAACATTTTACTGGACTGGGGATCGTAACAGAAATGTTGAATTACAGAGACAGTTTAGGTCAAACAGAAATGCACTAATTAATGTTCAGATTTACACAAGTTACTTATTTTTTAATTACAAGTCATACATACATGTACATCTCATTTTAAACCCCACAATCCAAAATCTGTGTGTTTACTGTTGTGGGTGTTTACTATGGATTGACATGAAACATCCCTGCTTATTCCTGCGAACCAGCTAAGTTTCAAGTTTAATGGTAGCGTTCTTCTGAACAGCAAAATTTGTGTAGTGTCTGACGACCCCCTTTAAATGTAAACTCTTCATGGTTAATTTCTTACCAGCCTGGTTGCTCTGTAAGGTCCTGGTCTAATCATCTGCTTTCTATTCCGAAACGAAATACAACATCGAGATGTTCAGAAAGTCGCACGATTAGACACCACGAGCGAGTTTGAATCTGCAGTCATTTAAACGCGCACTTTGATTGGACCATGAGTTTGACCACATGATACACAATACCATATATGGTCCAGTCAAGAGCTCTTTATCAAATACAGTACGGACTTTTTCCGCCTGCATTTCACAAATCACACAAATCAAACATCAATTACGATGCAAAATACAATTCAAGCAGCATAGACATCCATAAAAATCTATCATCCTAGAACATTTTCCATGCTGTATTCATACATCGCCAATTCAGTACACAGTTTAAGGGAATTCTTATGGTTTTTTTTTTAATAGAGCCTTAAAAACACCTTCAGATTCCGAATAAATGGTGAGAAATCAGGACTAATCTTAAAATACCTCTATTTATTCGTTTAAAATGTAGCTAATATTACAATGCTGTTACAAAGGAATTCAAGTTTTTTATTTTGTATAAAACAACTCCACATATCTTTGTATCCCCGCACAATGATACATTTTTGTAAGCAGCCAGTATCGAAATTTATCCCAAAAAAATCGGATAGCCTTACAAGTATAGAAAAAGTGTTCTTGTGAATGAACACGTATTATATAACTCCATAAATCCAATCCATGGGTAAATATCATTAAATATTTTAAAGTGAACTTATTTCATTTTAGAAATCAAAATAAAAGAAATACAATATACATTGTTTTTATAATAATTACTTAGAATTTAGAAAAATCTTCTGATTTTATTTTACGAACTAATTAAGAAAACATATGTTCTTCACCACTTGTGATCCCTTTATTTTTGTGGTTTTTGTCCTTTTATGTTCTGCTCTGGTTAATAAACCCTGTTCTGTTGTGAGTCACTATGTGGATTGTCCCTCTTTTCCCTCCTTCGCAAGCCTCGCCGTGACAAATGTTTCAGTTAACTTCTCAGGCCAGGTGTTCTTGGAAATACAGTTTCCTTATGTTCCCCCTGTTGCATTACACAATTTGTTGAATATATTTGAATACAAGTGACCCTCCAGCTCCCCCTCCAAAAAAGATGCAACACAGAATCATTCTTTTCAGTATTTTATTAACAGACAACGTAACACTTGTATGGAGCCCCTAATAGGTCAAAGTGGGAAAATATTTTTTTTAATAATTTTAGGGGCGCTGCTAGAGATTTTGGGCTCCATGAAAGCTTATAATATTGAACCCCCCCCCCCCCATCCTGATCAATCCAGTTATTTTCCAAGTATTTAGGGCCTCTGTCACTCCGGGCCCCATGGAATTGTCCTAACCCCCCCATGGCACCCCTGGTTCCCTCACAGTAGTTTTGCATTGCTAATAATTACTATACTGTGCCCATTTAAGGTAGGATTAATGGACTAATAAGTATATACCTAAACCAACTAAATGTGCTTTGAGTGCTAAGCTATGAGGTACAATGCACACCGTGTAACTTTCATATGCGTGTTTTTATACATATTTATTAATAATTGCAATGTGTTCATTCTTCAAGACAAGACAGCTGGGGTGTTGAATAGGCAGTACACACGGATCTGTTCTGAAATATTCCAGAAAGCGGGTAGGAGTCTTTCAATATTTGCAATATATTTCAGCGTGTTTGCGCACTTTCAGCAGCTACATGGTGTACATTGCCCCCTACAGTTAAGTGCTTAAAGCACACTGTACCGGACATGTCTGTACTATTTAGGTTTATCCTTGCTGTCACATTAAAGCAAAGAGCAAGTGGGTAAGTATAGTAGGATCACAAAACTAGTGTGAGGGAATGCAAAACTATTTTAAAAAAATATCCCCACCCTGACCTTTTAGGGACTCCATAGCAAACAACAAAATTACAACACACGGTATAATGCACTCCTAGGCCACAGTGACAGTATACATTTGAATGGGTTAGTTGTAGTGAATTTCTCACATAATGTGTGAACGAATGTTTGAATATAAGTTAAAAAATGACAGGTCAGGTATGTACCGATATATTCACTGTGTATCATCTAAGAGTTAGGGCCGCGATATACTTCACATGAGGCAAATGCATACACAGTGCGACGTGTATACAACGCTATGGAACGCCGAACAGGTCAAAAACCCGTGAATTGTAACGCGTAGAATATGTGTAGAATATACGTTAACACGCACAATTTTCCACACATAGAATACATGTTGACAACACAGCGTCTGTACAGATTAATTCTTGCCAGCAGGTGGTGCCAATGTTTTTTGTACCTGTTTCTTGTGCGTTGCAATAGCAATAGGAATGACTCAGGTTAACCAGGAAACAGGGAGTCACATATATCCAGTTACAGACTACAGGGTTAGCGGTCAGACTTCTTCTGGTTGAATCTGCGTCCAGCCTTCTGTGTCGTTTTATGGGAAGCATTGCCTGTCGGTATTTGTGGCCATTAACATGTCTTCAGGGCATTGTCTAATACTACACTACAGGGCAGAAACTTGGGCCCACTCTCCAATTTTTTAAACAAATAAACAATAGACTGTTTTTCAAACTTTTGTCCAAGAAAATATTAGTTTCCGGTTACAGTCAACCTTTTCCCTCTGTAAACAGTAGGTCACTCCATGCTTAGAAACCTTTAACTTTCTGGCTATTGGGTGATGAGAACCCTTCTTCACTCAAAATTTCAATTTGACCCCTTTGTTCGATTGTTAGCTGCGCCTTTCCAGCCATTATAAGCATAAAAATAACGAACATCAAAGAAATTCTGACATCACTTTGTGATACATTACAATGGATGATTGAAACAAGGTGCAGACAGTGCATTAAACCTCACAAACTGATCTGGGACAAGGCAGACAAGTGGCTATTATTTAGTTTATTAAGACACCACCGAGAGAAGCCAAGAGCAACATTAGCAAATAGAATTCCAACACAAAGTGAATGTCAATACACCAAAGACAGTCCTGACATGTCTTCTTCAAACTAATAGTTTCAGCCTTTGTGGCTAAATAACATATTGTTATAAGCTATAAAAGACTGAAAAAGTCATTTATATTTGTTTTAAGTATTTCTAATATTTTCTTGTAATAAAAGATCGACACAGCAGTGTATTGTTTAATTATTTTTTTTTTATCTGAGGGTGGGCCCAAACTTCTGGTCTGTAGTGTGTTTTGCCATTGCAAGTGTTTTTGGTGGATTTCAGTTAATGTTCTATGCTAGTAACACATTATTCAGCCACATGGTGGTTTTGTGCTGCTCTTGAATTTCCATAATCCTTTTTGCTTCTTACAGATCGATACTATAAATGGGCAGCTACATTCTGTTTAAGTGAATTGCTCAAACCTGCACTGTTCATTACAGAGCACTTATCTGTACACCTGATGCTTATAAGGGCTCCGTACATAAAAAAAAAGTTCCTTTAAAAATATTTTTTTGTAATGCGATCAAATATATTCAAATAAAATTATATCATTCTTATGTGGCACATCACAGCTGAGTGCCTGAAAATTATTTTATTTGTTCTAATTTTACTTTGTGGTCATTTGAGGTAAACGTGTCAGTGAAGGAAGAGATACACCTGTCACTTGTCAAGGAGTTAATCTGTCTGCTTAGCTATGCTCAGGTTGAACAGTGAGGGCAAAACGGTATCTGATGCGCAGTTCTCCAGTCTCGCAAACTGCAGCCTGCCAGTTAGGCAGTTTTGTTTATCCAAGACACCAATGGCTCACCTCCCAATAAAGCCGGTCTGATGACATTAAAAGCAACGGAGAAGTGAAAATACGTGACTCTCACAGTGGTGCCTGAGCCATCCAGATATGTGTAATAAAGCACACGCATGCATGGCTGGTTCACAAACTGTAGGAGGTCTTTCCTGGGTTGTGAATGCACTGGTCTCTTTATTGACTATATGACATGGGATGTCCGTGCCACTGACTTATAGTTATCGTGAGTTTAGCGGGGCACGTATTCTGGGGTTTTGGGGACCAAGCAGGAGGTTTTTCAGAGCACAAGGTCCAGACAACATTCTATGTAATATTCTGTATTTTAATATCTTGGTTAATTTTTTTTTTTGCCTTTTACACTACTTTACTTTTACTCTAGCCGAGGGTTGCAATGGTAGCATGCGATTGTAGCAGATCACTCCAGATCTCTTTCCTACTCCCATTGGGTTGTCATGTGATATAAATAACATTACCTTATTGCTGATTAATCGTTTTCTAGCCACTTCATTTAAACGTACGTTGTATCGTACCGGACTCGAAAATCCGTCATGCATGCACGCACATCCGAAACGTCACCAGTCACGCGCCCTTAGAGATGGCGGAACAAATGAAGAAGACCGTGGCGCATATTAAAAGCTAATCTTTTAACGGTCTAGTGTGAGGCCAAACAAATATCAGATGCGATGTACTGTGTGCTAGAATAAAGGCTGATATTTCTGCATACAGAAACTCAACTTAAAATCTGCGGAAGCATGTTGCAGTTCGCGGGCATTTTCATATCCGCGCTGCGAAAAACGGGGACGGAACTTCGGCGCTCGTCAAGCGGCTCGATGCTGGAGGGTGGGTGTCAGTGCCCGATGTGTGCAGGCTTCACCATCGGTTATGCGCAGGCGCCGCCATGTTGCTGCACGATCAGTCCCACGAAACGATTACGGACAGCAAACGAAACAGACAGTGCATTTATAGATGGTTTATAACGAAACTTTAAAAGCAATGTGTGTGTATTATATATATATCATTTTTGAGAGCGTTTATATATAAATTGTATATATAAATTATATATAAATTGTGTCTGCGCAGTATATGTTAAAAAAATAAAAATAATTTCTTTATATGGACACACGCATTATGTTTATGTAGCTTAAGTGTATTATTTGTTTTTAAACTACTTACCTTTTCTAAATGGCTTGATTTGTGTGTCCTTTTTTCTTAATTTTTAAAATGAAATATATATGATTATATATGTAATAATATATATATATTTACTATATACACACACACATTCACATATATGTACACTGTGTATATATGTGTTTATATATATTGAAAATGTATATATTTAAACATTAAATTTTAAAATAGAATTTAAATAGTTAATAAAAAAACAAAAAAATGGATTTAAGAAATAAAAAAGTATGTGTGTGTGTGTGTGTGTATATATACAGAGAGAGAGATTTTTTACGACCTGGGACCTATGGTTCAGCAACATGGCGTTAAGTGGCATATGAAATGGCAAGAGGCGATGCTGAAATGTTTGGAAACATTTTGAGTTGAATGCATATTGATATTGCAAAATACTAAATTATTATTTTTGTTGTCGCTGTCATAATAATAATTATTGTTATTATTATTACTAATAGTAGTAGTAATAATACTAATAATAGTAGTAGTACCATTACTGGTTCAGTGGGAGAATTATGGCCTGGCACATTGGATGCTGAGTTTCCATTCAGTTGTTGTGAATCGCTGTCATATCATGTCACATCTGCCATAAGGCAGTAACACAGTGTGCTAAATATCTTCATTGCACTCCAAGGTGTCCACGCCTCATTCTTTCTCTCCTCTGTCAATATCTCACTTTCAAAACTACTCTCTATGTAATTACTGAAAACACATATTAACAAACCAAAAGAAGCACTGGTAATAATTTTTATAATAAGATTTTACATAATAAAATTTACCCAAAATCTCCCATTAGCAGCTTACAATAGTTGGAGCCCTAGTTGCACGGTACCAACTATTTAAGTCGCTAATTTTTTTTTAGGAGCTGTGGTTTTGGGAATTGTTGGAGGCCCCCTGTGTTTAAAAAAAAAACAAGGATCAAAGCCTCGAAACACGTTCCAGCACAATATGGGGGACGCCTCCAAAGCACTGAGAAGCTTCATTGGCACGTCACTAACGGAAAGCCTCTTCTGATGACCCTCCCTTAAAATCACCTGTCTCATCCAATGCTGTACCTGGAGAAACGCATATTTGTATCCAGCCAATGGTTGGTGGGGGGTGGGCACTACTAATAATTTAAATATCAAGGTCTCCCCAGTTCTTACATCCCTGTACCTAGAACATCCTGACCTAAGCCTATCTATTTTATGAATTGAAATGTGTCTGTACATTTGTACTGTTTCCATTTATTTCCTCTTGATTTGAGGGGTACAATATTAAAAAAAAAAAAAGATTTGAGGGGTACAATGTATTCATTGCATGTGTGTAAATACTGATCTTTTATCTTTTCACTGTCAATTATTTTATCTATGCCCAATCATTCTGGTCAAAGTTATTAGACATTCAAATCTGACCAATGCATCAAGTAACAAACTATTTGCGTAGTATTTTTGCTTAATACTCTCCTATTTTACTCAGTAGTAATGTTAATACTTTGACTTGTATTTGAATATTCATTTTTACAGTAACTGTACTTGGGTGAAGTTTATGGCGATTCTACCCACCTGTGCTCCCAAGCTAAATCATTATAATTAACAGAGGTGGACATTTCAGATCCAGAAAGTAAAAATCCAAACCAGGATTTTGTTTCAACCAACCACTTGAGTACTACATGGCTGTGAATCTTTATACTCAGCAGGTTGGTTGAAACGAAATCCTGGTTGGGATTTGTACTTTCTGGACCTGAAATGTCCACCTCTGATAATTAATGACATAACTGGGGCCCAGCCTTGTGCTCTGTACTGCCTGGAACAGACCACAGACACACCCACAACATCTACCTGAATAAACAGTTGGAAGATGAATGGATGGCCTCTCTGTGACTCTGACCAAAATAAGTGATTTCACGATGGATGGTTTATGTGTGATAATAAGCCTACAGGCTATTTTACACTTCAACGGAATATTGTAGCATTAACAACGTTATTAAATAAATATGTTAATTCTTACAGCCTATCTATGCATGTCAGACAAGTACATCTCCACCCTCACATTTTAATTTACAAACATATTTATCATAAGGAAACAGAGAAACTGCTGGGTGGTACCCTTTGTTTGCACCTTAACTGTTGTTCTTATTTGTCCCAGCTGAAGGAAACACAAAATGGGAGATGGAACTGCTTACACTGGTTTCTTAGAAACTTTGGACACTGCTCAAGCTGGGGACTATGACAGCTTCCCGGCATTGATTTGTTTAATTATGAAAATAAGAGAAATTATAATGAAAATTATAAATATGTTATTTTATACTATAATGAAATTAGAGGGAACAATTCATATTGATATGGAAACTTAAATTATCTTTGTTAATAGGGCAGAAATAAAAAAAATAGATAAAACAAATTTTTTATAATCAGTAAGAGATAATTATAATATATGCAAAACAAGTAACATTTCTGTATGTGTTACCTTCCTGAGGTCCAACAATTCATCTTTATCCCCTGTAGAGGACATTATGTTTTTGCTCATATCTCTCATACTGCACATGCCACTGAAGCTGTAAATCCCTGTTGTTTCTTGAAGAGGACAGTTACAGCCTTAAGATGACGTTATATGTTTGCAGATGTGACCTTGCCAAACTCCTCTTCCTGTCAAATCAAAAAATTTTTATCAATATGATTTTTTTTTTCCTCCCCTGGATCTCAAGCGGCCACATTATAGTAAGTGTATGAAGTTCTTGACTTCTGCGATACTGCGAAACTACGATACTGAGTTGAAAATAGTTCGTACCCTAGGCGGCGCCAATGCCTGCATTATATAAAATACAAAATAATACTTGCTAAGAGCAGTATAAGAAATAGAGCCAGTGGCTGGCTGT
Organism: Brevimyrus niger; assembly: GCA_015164015.2. Taxonomy (NCBI): domain Eukaryota; kingdom Metazoa; phylum Chordata; class Actinopteri; order Osteoglossiformes; family Mormyridae; genus Brevimyrus; species Brevimyrus niger. The sequence continues at coordinate 25,562,965 of JAABNY020000119.1, forward strand.
ATGTGTCGTATAATGTGAACCAGTTTTGCTGAGTTGTAAATAGGCCTATAGTTTTAAGCTGAAAGCAAACTATGTGGAATCATTGTTAGGACTACTCCAAATAACTACTACATTCACGATCATTAGATTTGATGATCAAGACTAAGTAATATTACAACAATAAAGCATAATAGAAACAATTATGCACATTACCAAATAACTTAAAGTAATGAATTTACGTATATTTGTATATTGAAGAGTAGGCCGCAAATATGCTGTAAAATTTAGTATGCATATTTGTATAGGATATTC
>JAABNY020000119.1:25571855-25588269 GCA_015164015.2 Brevimyrus niger
CTGGGTCCTTCAGGCTAGGTCTTTCAGACCTATACCAAATGAAGTCAGAAACTGCTAGAAGTATGGAATTACTCATTTTTGCAAATTTAATTAGAACTCTTGGTGAAATTTCTGTTTCGTGTTTTCTGAGACAGTTGTATTTAATAATTATTTTATTTTCAGTATTTGTTGATGGCACCTCTTGTTTGCTTGCTTTTGGAATTTTTATTTTTTTTTGCTTTTCTTGTATTATTTTCAAGGGAGGGGCATTTTGTTAAATTTGCAGAATAATTCAGCCTATTTTGACTTCCTCACATTGCATTTATTTAGAAGACGTCTAAATAAGTAACAGAGCAGGGAAAGCAATTGTCAGTTAGTCCCTAAAGAAACTGGGGTTAATTATTTGAATAATAATCTAATAACACTAATTATACTTTATTAATCTAAATTGTCTTTATGCCAAATGTATGCTCAACTTACTCTTTGTAGAATATGCCAGATGAGATCTGAGAATGAGAAATGAAATCTTTGTAGAGTAAGTTGTCCATGAAGAGTAGCCACCCAGCAGCGCCCAGAGTGCTTGCTTAAGGGCCTGGGTTTGAACCACCAACCTTCTGATTACAGGCACACAGGCTTAGCCCACTGAGCCACACACTGCCCCCTTTTTGCTCAAGGACTAAATGGTGACATCACCCTGCTGACCCTGGGATTTCAACCAATGACCTGATCACAAGTATAGTGTCCCACACAATGCTTTTATCCAGAGAAATTATTGGAAAATTATATATTTTAGAATAATTTTTGACTAAAAACAAATCACAACAAATCTTTTTTTCAGTGCATTTCCCTGTCTGCTGCTATAGCCTAATCTTTTTATATCTTGGGTGCACTCTCTCATGTCATGTTTTTTTTTCCACAGAAGTGATGAGAGTCATCATCATTCTGTAAAGCCTGCTGCAATTTCAGTTCAGAAAACCTACCCAAAAGCTGAGGCATTAGGTCGTTAAGTTGAGGCACAGTTGAACATATTTTGCATAAAATAAACAGCACTTTGGCAATGAAAGTTTGTACTTTTCTGTCAATGTGTTACGTACATATGACAGCAATAAGTAAGCAATGAATAAATGAATAAGCAATAAGCTCTAGAACATTTTTACCCAATCATAGGAAACAGAACTTGGCAAGCGTTTGCAATTTTTAATGGTGGTTTTCAATTAATTTATTTTCAATATTGTCTTGTGTATGTCTAAAGTTTACTACCACTGCTTTTGCATAGACTGTGTGGAGCATTTGTGAGAAATTAAATCAATTAATTGGTTTTCCATTATTTCTTATGGAGAAAATTTGATCAGAACTCAAACTTTTTAGGATTCTAACCCGAGTTCTGAACGGATTCAGTTTGAGTTCTGAGGTACCACTGTATTTGCATTGCAGTCATGCTGTGCTGAGCTTTGCTATACTGAATGGCAAATGCATTTTCATTCACTTTTAATTAGGGCTGTCAAAATTAATGGGTTAACATGGATTAATTTGATTTGATTTAAAAAAATACGCAATTAACCCATCTGCAGCGCAGAATGACTCAAAATTCCTAAAATCTCTTTATCAACCCATTTTGGGCAATTTTGGTATGTTCCATTCTCCCTCGGAACTTGAATTCCGAGTCGTATTCCGGAGTTTTGAAGCTGGAAGTGACGACATGCACGCTTCTGTTTCTCGGAGATCCGAGAAGTATTATCTCGGAGCAGCATATAGGATCCTGAGTTCGGATGACTGTGCCTTTTATCAACAGAAGGGAAAGTAGTTTACTGTTCACTAATCACTAGTTGTAGTCTACTTCTCATTTGTCGCTTATTAAATCGGTCGCACACACTATACCGTCCAACTTATCTGTGGCATCGCGAGTAATGTTATCAACTGATATTGCAAGCAATGGCAATTAACCGGGCTAGAATTAGATTTCATGATTAGTCAGATTATGTGTCGGATTTACAGTAGTTTAGGCTAATTTTAAGTGAACGAAGATAAAGACCATTTAAACTGAGGTACCGTTAAATCCAACAATTTGTCCGGCTAAGCAAAACATCTTACTCTTTGATATGGGTCCATGGTATTGCACTTCTGTGGCAGATGGAATGCATTTGACTCGTGTTCAAGATGTTCAATAAACATGTTAAGTGCATATATGTTCCCTTTTTTCTTGAGTCTGTTTGCTCATGCAAAATGAAATGTGAATAATATAGATTAAAAATTAACATTTATTGGTGATTAATCAAAATTAATCCACAGCAACCCTGTGATTAATCTGATTAAACATTTTAATCGTTTAACGGCACTACTTGTAATGTGAAGTGCTTCCACACAACTGATGCTTTCACTCATTATTTGGATCCTCATCCAGTACGTGCTGTCTTCCTTCTGCCATCTTGCAGAGCAATTGAGAAGAAAAATGTTGCTTTTTAATAAGAGTAATCAAGTTTGATCAAGTAATCATGACAACTCGAGTCCTGTCCCTCAGTTAATTCTTACGCTAGTGGTGTTATGAGTATTTTTTGCGATAACGGTAAGCGGTTCTTATTTTGCCGTGCTAAATCATGGCCAGTCAAATGAATTTGACATTGGTGCACAGCTGTTAATTACGCCAGAAGAAAGAAGCATGCATGTTATGGTAAGGGTCTCCTAAAGAATGTGGAGCCTGAATCTGAATGCTTTCTGAAGGCACTGTAGGTGGCTTGCATGTTTGCTTCTTGGCCTGTAGAGAGAGAGAGATTCATGAGTCATACTGTGAATCAGAATGTGCCCAACCCATTCACTAACTGTATTTGGTTATAATTACATTTACACAAAATGCGTGTCTTTCACATGTCACTCAAATCAAGTCCTGCTGTATGGTAATGTGAAAAATATCTTGTAGAATAATAATAATTTTAAAAAATTGCCCAACATATAACTGTATATTTATTTAGTAAGGGGGTAATCTGGCTCCCTTACAGATTCATCTTCTCTGGCTCTGGCTCTCTCTTTCAACCCCCCCTGCAGTATACAAAACTTACCATGGGGAACCCAAAAGTTCAGGGCTGATCTTTAAATGCAGTTAGTGTTGGAGTAATAAAATAAATTGACTTTTTCACTTAGATCAGCTTCAGAAGGTGGCAGACTAATCAAGTTTTGACAAGTGTGCGGACAGTGTATCCAGGACTACTGACATGTTTAAAAAACAAACCTTGTGTGAAATGGGAATATTTAGTACATGCCTACAGCAATTATCTATTATTTAACTGGGAATCAAGATATTTTCACCTTGCAGAACTAATAATATTGTGGGACAGTTTAAAGACAGCTGTCTTTGCATAAAATAAGAGCATGATCTGCTACCTCACACCGCTGACCGCCTCGGCTCTGTGCGCGCCTAGTTTGCATGATCACGAAATGTTCTGCTGATTTTCCACAACAGAAAGATGTGCAGTTATGCCAATTGGTATGTCTGATGAAAGTATGATTGTGTGAATGCATGCATGTATGTACCCTACAGCAGACAGGCATTCCTTCAAGGGTATTCAAGTCCCAGAAGAAGTAATGGTCCTTTTTCCACTGCTTATCCAGGTCCAACCACCTCCTTTATTCCCTCTGGGGGAGCACTTAGGTGCTGCCAAGCCAACCGAGAGATATAATCTCTCCAGCATGTCCTGGGTCTCCCCTGTGGTCTTTGCCCAGTTGCACATGCCCTAGACAGACACTCATACCTCCTCAGCTGACTCCTAGTCGCTCTACTTTGAGCCCCCTCCCAGATATCCAAGTTCTTCCCCTCATCTCTAAAGCTGAGCCTGGGTACACTGAGAAGGAAGCTCATTTCCACCACTCGTATTTTGTAATCTTATACTTATGGTCACTACCCAGAGCTTGTGATCAAATGTAAGACAAGACCATAGATTAACCAGTAAATCAGCAGCATCATTTTTTTGGCTCTTTCTTCCAGTACAATATCCACATAATTGGTGATGCTGTACCGATCCATCGATCCGTCTCCCCAGTCTTTCTTTTTCTCTCCCTTACGAACAAGACCCTGAGGTACTTGAACTCCTCCACTTGAGGCAGTAACTCATCCCCAACGTGGAGGGGGCAATCCACTCTTTTCTGGTCGAGAACCATGGGCTCAGACTAAGAGGCGCCGAACCTCATCCAAGCAGCTTGATACTTGCTGCAGAGTGCCCGGGAAAAAGCTCAGTAAAACCAACGGGACCATCGGCAGAATAAAACGCAGATGCAATCCTGAGGTGACCTAACTGGATATCCTCCACCCCTTGGCTGCACCTAGAAATTCCATAAAAATTATGAACACAGTCGGTGACAAAGGTAGCCCTGGCAAAGTCCAACACCCATTATGAACAAGTCTGACTTCCTGCCGGCAACGTTGACTTACTCCACACAATGTTGAAGAGGCGTGTCAGCCAAACGACATTAAGAGCCTTCAGGAACCTGGGGTGAATCTCATCCACCGCTGGAGCCTTTCCAGTTTTTTTTTTTCTTCTACGTCATTGACCTCAGCCCAAGTGATAGGTGAGTTCCCCTATGAGTTCTCTGACTCTACCTCCTACAAGGAAGACGAGTCGGTGGGATTGAGGAGATCCTCAAAGTACTCCTTCCGCTGCCCAACTATAACCGGAGTTAAAGTCAACAGCACTCGATTCCTGCTGGCCAAGGCCCTGTTTCACCCTCCGGAGTTGCCTGCTGGTTTGCCGGAATCTCTTTCAGGCCGACCAAAAGTCGTTTACCGAGGCCTCGCAGAACTTCTCCCCAGTCGTAGAATTTTTGCTTCTACAACTGCCAAAGCTACCTTCTGCTTGGCCTGCCAGTACCTGTCAGCTGCCACTGAAGTCCCACAAACTAACTAAGCCGGAGAGTCCTCTTCATTTGGCCTAACGGCTCCCTTTACTGCTGGTGTCCACAACCGGGTTCGAGGTTTGTCGCCGTGACAGGCGCCGACAAGCTTACAGCCACAGCTCTGCACTCTGCAATCCTGAAGTTTTTGTGCAGTTCATGTAATAAAACGAATTAACAGCAATTAAATATTGTGCTGCATGTATGAGGTACTGTGTAGGGGAGCATTGCATCATTTAATTGTAGTCTGCATAGGTTGTGTCATTACTGTTTTACCAGCAGTGAATACAATGTATGTTGTTTTCATAATTTTATTATTATCAAGAGCAGTCACACAGGAACCTACATTTACAGTATATAACTAGACAGGGAGGCTGTTGGACTTACAGCATTGTATTCCATGGGCAGCCCGGTCACCTGCCCTGCCATTCTAATGCATTCTCCTCACAAACTCAACAACCTGTACAATTAATAAAAGTACCGGATGCATTAACTGGAAATGCTAAAGCCAATAAATGTGTTTTTGCCTGAATACTGTAAGCTACTTTCCCAATTTTGAGGTTACCTGTTTTTGTTTGTTTATGTCTTAATGTCCATATTTATATTCTCTTTATCTCATTTGCACTATGGCCAACATTTTCACTGACATAACAGTAAGTACTAGTACTGAAATACACCTTGTGGTGCAACCTGGACACAGCTTCAGTGATGTAACCGGGGTGACGGGGTGTTTCGTGTATCCGATAAACTAATTGCACCGATGGAACCCTAGATGGGCCATGGGCAGCCATTTTACATTTTTTCCCCCATGTGTACGGTGAATTAAATCTCACAATTTAATTTAATGTTCTGAGACGATGTTAACTTGAGCTCACATAACCCCCAAAGTGTGCAAACGGTTTACTTTTTTTCTGCTCTCAATTTGCTATTTCAAACTCTCAAATGTTTTGTTTATTATTTAATTAAATGTAATGTTTTTGTTATTTGTGGTCTTGCCTAAAGAAAATGTGTCAGCAAAGCGAGTGTAGTGTGTGAGCACTACGGGTTTTGCCGAAGTAAAATTAATTCGCTGAGATCTTTGTAGTAATACAGCATGTCTTCTAATCCAACTGGTTCTTATTCTGGTAGACCTGGCACCTGTTCAAACAAAGCTTCAACTATTTCTATGGCAGACATTAAGCGTTTCGGTCATCTAATTCGTGATGCCGTGGTAATTAATATATGCGTACGTCTGAGCCCAAGTGTTTAATATAATGCATAATATGTCTGACATTCCAAATGCATTCTTCTCTACTTCCTTTTAAAGCAAAAATCTATGGTTTGTGGTCATTTAGTTACCATAGTAGGTATTTTTTTATTATTATTTATTTATTTATTTATTTTTATTTGTCTGTTAGGCAACGCAAAGCAAGCTTATTTGGCACAATTCAGGTGCAAGGTATTCACAGTACTTTACAGATACTGAGGATTCTGAGAATATGGAGTAAATCTGTCCCAGATGATGCTATAGTGTGCAAGGGAATCAGAAATGTATTTAGTCTCAAGACCATTTAGAGCTTAGTTAGTGCAGTGGTTCCCACGCCAGTCCTCAGGGACCCAAGACAGCCCACATATTTGCTCCCACTCAGCTCCCAACACCTGTACCAGGTGGACTAGCCCCTTGTTCCTGATTGGCTAGGAGCTTGAAGGGAGCAAAAATGTGGACTGGGTTGAGAACCACTGGTTTGGTGGATGCTGTCAGTATAGAAAGTGGTGCTTTAATTAAAAGCCGAACTGGTGTTCTTTATTAAATGAATGTCATCCTAAATGTTGTTACCCTATTAATTGGCCTATTTGCCAATTTTGTGCAAGTTTGCTAAATCTGTGCTGATTGAATATAACATTTTGTGCCAAATAAGTCGGCTTCAAAGGCAATTAAGAACTAACAAAACTAAATTTCTGGCTGGACTGAAATAACAGCAGTGCCCTGAAGGGATCAGAGGATGCTAATAGGACTGTCACTGTTGCTTTGTATAAATAATCAAGTAATTTATCAGTTAATCTGATGATTCCATAATTGTTTATATATAATAAGCACAAGGCAGGAACCAGCCATTGCAGGGTGCACACTCAATCACATAGTCAGTTTAGGCACTCCAGTTCACTTAAGTTTCATGTTTTTGGACAGTGGAAGGAACCCAGAGGATCCACTGAAAAGCCACATACTCTTACACACACACACACACACACACACACACACACACACACACACACACACACACACACACGGTGAACATGCAAATTCCGCACATGCAACTACACCACCATACTGACGTCGACTTGCACTATGTGCAATGTTACCATTGTCATGGCGTTACTGGCCCATGTAATCGTCACATTGAAAGTTACCATGATACTCTGCTGGTTTCAAATCATCACTAGTTGCACCAAAACATTTTTACTGTCAATGGAAACAGACTTTAGCAAGCTTTGAAGCTTTAATGATGGTTCCTATGCAAAATTATCTAGTATGTGTAAAAAAAAACAACAAAAGTCTACAGTTTACCAGTGCTACTTGTGCTTGAGCTCTAGATGCGTCCTCCAAGAGCCATGATCATTCTCCTTACTACCGGACTCATTCATAGACTGTGTGGTATGTGTGTGAGGAGACTGAGATGAGTGAACAGGAGTAAAGCCAACAAGAACTGGTCACGAAAATACAAACGTCTTCTGCTGTGCGGAAATGTTTTCTAATCCACAGAGACCGTATTGGGTGAGTTTCTATTTGGCTATAAAATCAATTTTCAATCCTAAATATTGCAAAAACGTGAACTTCTCAGAAATATTCTTCAGCCCTAAACACACGGCATGTTAATAATCCATCCATCCAACCATTTTCCTGCCCGCTTATCCTAACTGGGTCGCGGGCGGTCCGGAGCCTATCCCGTTAGCAATGGGCATGACGCAGGGAACAACTCTGGACAGGGGGCCAGCCTATCACAGGGCAATGTTAATAATAATAATAATAATAATAATAATAATAATAATAATAAACGACAATAATAATAACGACAATAATAATAACGACAATAAATGCTAGTAACTGAGGGGTTACTAAAAGCTGGCACGATTAAGATACAGTTTGGGCTAGTGGCCATTTGGAAGACATGCCAAACTTTTTATGACAATTTTTGATCAGCTCCAGTGCCTTATTGAAAGGACTAGTTTGCTGAAGAAGGATTTGAAAATTACGCAAATGAACTCCACCCCGAATATTTCTTGGCTAAATTGTGTGAGAACAAATAGGTAGGATCACTGTATCTGTGGAAAAGAATTTCAAGTCTAGACTTAACAGGTCGGGAGATGTAAGCTAAAATGTAAAATTTTGCACTGTAGTGTTTCCCCCTTGACTGTATTGGTTTGGGTCGGGATGGTCTGAGTAGTGGGTAGGAATTGACACCTTCTCACCAAATTTGGTCGGTCTTAAAGTTTAAGCTGCCCACTTCGTTTTAGGGAAGAAAAAAAATTATAATAATAAAAGAGAAATCCTAACAAAATCCACAGTGGTCTGTAAGGACTACTTGTTTTGGACCTCTAATGATCATAAATATTATATGGTTATTATGTACTGTATAATGTAAGATGATGCAGCTAAGCCAAGGGGCTAATCTTCATTATAGCAACACTTACTTTTGCATAGAGAAATTGTAGAAGGTAAATTAAGCAGAATAATTTAAGTTATTGTGACAACAAAGACAAGTTAGACTGCTCTGCAGGGCTACAAGGAACATTTCTGTGGGTAACCTTGCATTATTGGATGAGTCCCTCAAACCCAAATGTTTTCATTTAAGATATATTTGCATTGCAGTCCTTCTACAGGTATCTTTGGTGATCTTTAGGTTTTACTGACAGATGACTGCATCTTCATTCACTTTTAATGTAAAGTGCTTCCACACAACTGAGGCTGTTGCTCTTTATTTGGACCCTTACCCGCTATGCGCAATAATGCAGAGTAATCAAGAAAGAAAATTTTAACAGACGCTTTTAAATAACTCAGTAATTGAGTAATTGTGACAGTGCAGACTGTGGTAAAGATACGCCTGCTCAGAGCTGCCCAAATTACGTGCATTCATATTTGCATTCATACTAGGTAAATAACTCACCGGTGATTAATTGCATTCATTGCACTTAATGGAGCTAAAGGGCTAGTTTCCTGAACAGCATACAGCTAAAAGCAGGGCACAACTTGGCTTTTTAGTTAGCTGGTATCCCTGCTGTACATGATGAGAGCCTTAAAGTCCTTGTTGTAACAAAGCAATTGTACAGATGATGAAAAAACAGAACATTGTGCATCCTTTGCATCGTGCCACTTTGTTTCATTATTATTATTTTATTTTATTTGTGGGCTGTGAATGTATGCTGCTAGCAATAACAATAGCTTCTTTCTTTTCTAGCCCCACAGGAAAGAAATTCAGGAGCAAGCCACAACTATCACGATACCTAGGTAACACGGTGGACCTGGGATGCTTCGACTTTCGCACAGGCAAAATGATGCCAAGCAAGCTTCAAAAAAACAAGCAACGGCTGCGCAACGAGAACTTCAGTCTTTTCAAGGTATACTGGTGAACTGTTATCTCAGTATCGTTACATTGGACACAGAGGCCCGCCTTCTTGTTCAGTGCTGCATATGTCAAGGAATGGCAGCGTGTGGCTCAGTGGGCTTAGGCCCTGTGCCCGTAATCAGAAGGTTGCCGGTTCAAGCTCGGCCTCAGCAGGTCGCAGGTCCCTGAGAAAGGCCCTTAACCCCCAGCTCCCTGGGCGTTGCTATGGGGGGCAGCCCTTCACGTCCAGCTTATAAAAAGAATTTCCCCATAGGGAATAATACAGTATCTGTTGTTATTATTTATTGTTAGTGTAGGTAAATGTTGATCTTGACTGTGGTTCAGTAAACAAAACTGGAAAGAGTGCAGAACTTGAAAAGTTTAGCTTTTGATTGTTGATGGATGAACCTCAAGTGCAGCATTTAGCTGATAGTTGAGCCTCATTAATGCTTAGCCGTCTTGCCTTTACAGGTATGTTTTTAGCAAACACTAGGTTCGGTTTTATGGGGAAAATATTTCAGTATAATCGTTGCAACTTTTATTTCTGCAGTTTAAGACACTGGACAAAGGCATTATTTCTAGATGCAAACATTTATTATGCCTAATAGACTTTGACCATGACAAACTACTTTGCCTGGCATTTCTACCTCACAGTGATCTCTGTATATAAACTGCTGTACACAGACAGGAGTACGACACGATTGGCTGCATTGTTCCCTCTGGGAGCGCTGAGGCTGCAACTGAGCTAATTAGCTGGTATGTAGGGTGGTAAAAAAAAACAATGCAGAGTCTGGGACTGACCACGTTTTAAAGCATTTTCAATTCTATATTTTAACAAATAAATATTTTTTTTATATTAACATGAATCCAGTATGTTCTTGAGATTGGGCTCTGTCTGGATGGTGAGCCAGACCTTGGTGCTTAGCTTGACCAGGAATCCTCCAGAATTGAACATTCTTAGTTTGGTACAGGAGGACTCGAGTCTCCCAAGGTGTTGCGGGTGACGGTTTGAATCACTACTTGTATTTTTAAAGATTTTATGAGTGTCATATAAATGTTTTTTGGATGTAGGCCTATTTTAAAAGGTTATCAGTTGTCATATATGGCATAGGGGTAAAATAAGACATTTATTGAGGGTTTGTCCATTTGAACATTGTTCATTTGCAGTGATTGCTGTAGCTCTCCCACAGGAATTGTTCAAGTGGGTTTTGTACATGTTTTACAAGCGTCCTTTACACTGTGCAATGGATGTGGAAACAATGTTTCCTGAAGTCACTGATTTTGCCAGACAAGCTTCTACTATATCCCTAATGCTTGTGTCACGAGGCTGATAAAATTGATCTTTAATGCATTGTGATGTGAATGGTGTTCAGGCTGATTTGCTTGAAGATGTTATACCATTTTATGCTTATGTCCAAATTTGCCAATCTGGTATTTGTTATTATATGAAGAACACCAAAAATGATTTAGAAAACATAAAATCATATAGTATATAAGTATTACTGTTAATTAGTATTTGTTTGTGTAAGTACTATTATTTCTTAAACATGATTAGTAGTGTTGTTAATAATACCTAACAACTACTAACCATTACTACTAATTAGTGATCAGTTCTTTTGGTATTTATGTAATTTTTTTTATTACCAGCATGGGATTATCAAAACCAATACTTAAACCTATGAGCACTAAAATATTTGACATAAGTACAATTATATTATGGGTTTTAAAGCTTTTTTGGGATGACAGCGACTCCACTACTGTGAGCATTACTGACTGTCCCATTGTGTTCTTCATGGGTGAGCGGTATGCTAATGCAATGGCCCATTAACAGAAATGAAGGGTGTGACATGCAGGAGTATGTGCTGCTGGCAGTTCGAGTGTTAAAGCAGTTAGCTAAAGTAACAACACATGAAGTGTCATTAGGCATAACTGAAATGTATCAGGATAGGAATGGTAATATTACATTCATTCATTATGTTAGCATGTAGCGAGAACAATATTGGCCCAAGAGCTCAGCCCTGTGGTACTCCGTATTTGACCCGTGACACTGTTGAAGGGATGCAGTTATTGGACGCTTGCACATCTTGATATAAATTAGTCAAATAGGATTTAAACCACCACCATTCCACACAGACAGAGTGGAATGGTCAACGTCAAAAGCCGAACGCTGATCCTGAAGCATGAACACATTTGTACTGTCAACTTGGGATAGGCTGATCCACATTTTATCTGTTCCGATCCAATTCTTACACAACCGCCAATAGCAATACAGACTCTGATACAAAAGCTCTCTTTACTTTAGCATTATCATTAGAGGTGCACCGATCCAATTGTATCAGTGCCGACACGATCCCGATACCTGAACAGAGGGCATCTTCGGATATGAGTATTAATCTGATACCAAAGCTCCTTATTTAAACTGGCAAATAAAAATGAAAAAATTAAAATGTATTCCAAAAACGTTGTTAATTAGGCCACTAGAATCTTGCATAACATACTGTTCCACCTCATTTGTCCATCTTTAAGTGTTTTGAGGCATTTGCAGTTCAATTTGCATTCTTGCAATCTTCCAAGACAGTATTTGCAAGTGGCGGAAGCTTAGAATGCCCCACGATTTTTCTCCAAAAAAGTTGTATCACGAGTTGTACCGAGAGTGCAGAACAGCCCAAGCCAGTGACTTCCAAATCATCTATTCATTTAAAAAAAATATATTATTTGTGTTGTCTCGCCCAATTGCATGCACTTGGCTTAGTGGGTTTTTCCACTAAACACTATTCCCAGGTCTCAAAACTTTGTCACAGAGATTACAAATCACTGTGCTGCTAGTTGTTTCAAGCATGTCATGCTTCTAGATCATCAACCGTTTATCTGGTGTTCTTGCGCACCTCCTACCTCAAAGGGTATGCACATGATGTCAGCGCAGACAGAAGTTACTGCATTCGCCGCTGAATGTCAGAAAAAACTGAGTGGTAGCATTAACGTTCAGCTTGAATGCTGCAAAAAAAGCCCGTTATGTGATTGTGGAAATTTAGCAAGAAATAGAAGCTATCTTATTACAGACTGCCGAAGACTAAATAAGTAAGTATCGGACATGGATCTGTCGCCTAAGGCTGATAGCTGATCCATATGATGGATATGGATCGGTGCCGATTCTGCAACTCTGTCGTAGACCAAAGTGGTCACTTTGCCGCCGTGTTCGTTAAATGGCCAGCGTCATGGGCGACTTCCTTGCTGAATTCCTTGTTTGGGCAGAGTTAGCGATCATGCTACCGTAGATGCGTAACGTGGTTCAGTGCGAATGAACTGTACCCGGACCCACCTCTGAAATTGAGCCCAGATATGATTCAGCGTACCATGCCCAGACACGGCAGAGAACAGTCACACTAGTCAAATGAACTGGACTTTGGGGGTCAAACATGCTTGAGCATGGTACGGATCGCCTGGAGTGAGTACACCCTAAGTTAGTCAGGTACATCGCCTGAAGACTGATACATTGATTATGCCAGGTGTAGGCCTTGTCAGAACTCCCTGGGATTCTTTACGAAGTTGAGTGGGAAGTGGGTCCTTTGAACAGGCAGTCGATTTTGTTTTAGGTATTAGTGTTTTTTAACTTCTGTTTGTTGACTAACCGAAATACATTATTGGCATGTGCACGTTCTGTTTGCATCAGAGTTATTTGTGAGCCATTTAAACATTTTTGTAGTTTTATTGTTAAAGAAGAAAATGTTCACTGCCAATGTTCCTTGGTAGCACAGGTTCATCTTTATTTGTTAGGTAAGCTATTGTCTTAAAAAAGGTAGCGAAGGTTATTTCTATTTTGATCGATAAGGGGACAGTAATAGGCTGAACACACACAATAAAAGACATGCTCGTATTGTTGTGGGCTGTTAGACAGCGCCAACTTGAGCATCTCTTACCCCATAGATTTCCATTTGTGCGCAAATCTGTGGCACGTCTTTAAGAATGTGTGTGATCATTGAACAGTCAAAACCACTTTATTTTTCAAAACCTGACTAATCACTGTATTAAAGTAGTTTGATTTTCTTGACATTTTGTTTTAGAGGTGAAGTTCACATTTCTCCTTGCATTAATCAATTGTAGCCAATTTAGGTGACGTGTAATAATAATTGCCATAGTCAAGGATGTTGGCTGAATCACGAAAGTGATTAGAAAAAAGTCAGAGAGGGAATTATTCAATGGACAGTCAGATGAATGATGAACATGAACTGTGTGAGCGATAATCAACTATAGTGTATGATTGTGCATTCACCTTGGTCCCGTTAAATGCACATGACATCCAACAGAGTCCAGGAGGGACAGGAAACCTTTGCTGAAAGCATCAGTCTCTGTGTCCGCATGTATATTGCAAGTGGCAAGTACTATAATATTCCCCAAGTTAATAACTGAACCAGTGAGAAGTTCTCCAAATTCTGTAAGGTGGGCTGTATACTATAAGAATGTACATGGGTGGGTCTGACGTCATTTGAGATATCAGTGGCGCTCTTCCTGTGGTGATTGAATGGGAGAAAGAGCAAACTACACACACAAGGAGCCAGTGAGGCACAATGCCAACCATTGCACCACCACAACACCTGCTGTCACGATGCAAGGGAACAATTTTGCGTTGAAAGAGGGTAATCTGAAATTATTTCCCCCTCTTGTACTTTCAGATGAGTTTATCTTATAATGCACCATCTATATGCTTTTGGCGGACATGGTAACACGCTTCCCCGATGTTTGTAGTAGTGTCAGTCCAGTGCTGCACTAACCTCCAGTCCCAAAGCACACTTAGGTGAATTGGTGTCTGTAAATTGCCTATAATGTTTTGTGTGAGGTTTAAAATGCCTTTTCATAATACGAAACTGATTATTATTAAAAAATATATTTTTTTTCTTCCTAAATCTACAAAAACTACATTTTTAAATCCTGGTTCACTAGTTCTGCTGGCAGAAGGCTATGCTGAGCAGCGGGTTGCTTCCAGGTTCAATATTTTTAAGCAGTACAGAAGAATAAGGTGAAGCAGGAGACACTAGGAACAACCAGGAACTGGCCAGGTAGAGGGCAGAAGCGACATTGTATTGCCAGAGGTGACTGTTAACTTATCCAACAGTTTCTCGTGAATCAGAGGATGACATCAAGTGACCTTCAAAAGGAATGGGGTACATTGAGTGCAGGTGTGAAGTGCACTGCTGGGACAGGATTGTATCAGGCTTCTAGAAGCAGGACTGAAGTCCCATAAAGCAAGGAAGAAGCCCTTCATTAATGAGAAATGGAGAAGAACCAGGCTGTAGTTGTTTGCAATATATATATACACATATTATTCACAGACGCACACCCATAAAAATAAGTGAAACAAAAAATTGTGCTGTGGTCTCTTAATTTTTTCCATGGCTGTATGTAATTTTACTGCATTTGTTACGTTACCTGCAGTTCATGAAATAATGTTTTTTTTTTTTTTTTAACGGGTAAATTGATTCCTTCACATCATGAGAGTACTGGAAATGTCTTTCTTTAAGTATAGTATTTTATTGTAGTCTCTAGTCTGTTTTTACTCCTAAATTTAAACACGTCTCTGGTAATTCACATGAAGGCATCGCATTTATAATTAGTAATTTACCGATCAACTTGGAAGTACAAAATGTTTCCTTTTCGTTGTCTTTCCTTTTTCCATTTTGCCCCCATGCACCATGGTAAATGCAGTTTGGATTTGATGGGAAATATTTCTGTAGTGTTTCACACTGGGAACTTGTTACAAAGTATTAGAAAGCTACTTAGGGAGTCATTCCCTGGAAATCAGTTTAGTAAATATTTAATTTGTAGTTGAGAAGGACATAATGTGACAACATGGTGTTATGTTATAATGACTTTTTTTTCTCTCTTGCTCCAACTTAAACGGGTTGCCGTTTCCTCTGCTGCTTTACTCATGGCATCTCTCATTTCTGCCCCATCCAGGGAAAACCTGACTTGAACACTTCCCTTCCAATCAGACAAACAGCGTCTATTTTTAAACAGCCGGTCACCAAAGTAGTCAACCATCCCAGCAACAAAGTGAAGAGCGACCCGCAGAGATCCTCAGAACAGCCCAGACAGGTTTGCCGTGTGTCTTCATCAAGGCTTGTCTGTGCTTGTTCTTCATCACAATGGCATGAGATCCAATTATTCTTTTTGCGTTGAATCTTTGCCCTTCTGGAGCAGAAGCTAAATTTATATTGTCATCAGAAAGGGGGACAGATGAATGAACGAATGAATGAATGAACGAACAAATGAATGAACAAATGAATGAACGAACGAATGAATGAACGAATGAACGAATGCCTTTATTGTCATTGCACAAGATATAAAGAAATTTGGAGACTATTCTCAGTAATGATGTTATAAACTGGAACTGCAGTCTAAGGTCCCATTTAACAGTGGTGGGGAAATCAGTAATTTTTTAGGACAATTCATGAAATACTTTTATATGCATCTGCTCCGGGGTTCAGTTTTATCACGCCATTGTTTTAAGGTGTATATGTTTTCATATTACATTATACCTCATTGCATCTTTTAATAAGAAACCTAAACCAAGATTCTGAAAACGTTAAGCACAGTTTAAGGGCTGCAATAGGTGATTTTTGTTCAGATGAGTCACAACACAGGGGTTAGACCGTGAAACTGGCCAAGATAGTATTTGTGGTTTACGCCGCTATATGTGCAGCCTGGTGGCTTATTTTAGTCTTCACTGATTGCAGATTCCACCAGTAAGCGCAGAGTGTGAAGGTTAGCTGAGCAATAGCACGGCTGTATGATACCGCGACATAATGAGTCCCTTCAAACAACATGCTGGGAGACATATTGGAGTGCAAAAGAGGAAAAACTGTTAGCGAGCATCTCACTGGTGCATCTATGACCAGGACTGCAAACCTCTGCGCTGTATTAAGAGCCATGATGTCCAGAGCAATGTCAAACCACCGCAAAGGACGCACCATATCCAACAG